>JANJXV010002469.1:0-28335 GCA_024803745.1 Megascapheus bottae
ATCACTACCTAGAGCGGCCTCTGGGGAGGGTGGGGGTCTTTCTGGATCTCGACCACGGGACCGCGACTTTCTTGAACGTGGCTAGGAAGTGCCTTCTCTGGAGATACCCCACCGGCTCCATCCACTTCCCGGTCAGGCCTTTCCTTTCCAGGGGCGCCCCTTTGGCCTAGGGAAAGAGCCCGGGCCCGGGACTCTCCAGGACCCTCCAGACCCGGGGGAGGGAGCAGGGCAGGTTCGGTCAGGCCCGCCGGGGGGCCCCTCTCGGCGCCGCTCTGGGGCAGGTGGGGTCTGCCCTCCTGGTTTCGAGGCGGGCCCTGGGGAAGCCACCCCACCTGGACCGCCTCGGGGGCCTCGAGGCCAGGCCACGGGTGTCCGTGGTCCCGGGTCGGGTCCCGGGTCGGGTCTGCCGGTTGGTCTGCGGTTCCCTCTTGGCGTCCCCCCCTCTGCCCCGCTCTGCTTCCCAGTGGGAGCCCGGTGGGGGCGTGGTTCTCGCCACCCACAGAGGCCTGGGCGGAGACCACCATGGGCAGCCTTAAAGACCTACCAAGGGATGGAGGTCGGCGGGCACCTCGGGACCGGAAGTGAGGGCCTTGGGCTGCAGGTGCTCCCCAGTCCCTCCTTCGTCTTGCTCTCTCTGGCATCCTGGCCCTCCCCGGCTCCCTCCCCAACCCCCACCTTCAGCCGCCTCCCCCCCTCCTCCCCCCACCCCCCTCCCCGACCTCTTCCATTCCCTCGGCGTTCGCACTTTGCGTCCCGCGTGTGGCTGGGTCGGTCGCCTTGGATCACCCTTGCGCCCTCGGGTTCTGTGGCTCCCCCTCGCCCGGCCCCTCCCCCCTCACACAGTCAGAGGGCTCTGGGAGAGAGTGTGCCTGAGGGGAACAAACCAACAAGGAGTCCGCACCAGCTGCAGTAGCAGCAGCAGCAGGAGCGCCAGCTGTACAGGAGGGAGGGCGCCAGTCCTGGCTGGAGCAACTGGTGAGGCCACGTTCCCGTTCCCAAAGCTGGCAGGTGCAGGCGGGGCGGGGGGGGGGGGGAGGGGGCGGGGCCTGCCCGCCCCTGGCCCCCTGGCCCCCTGCCTGCATGTGCAGGCGGGTGGCCTGACCGTCAGCAGGTGTCCTGGCACGCAGGCGCAAAGCCCTGCCCTGGCTCCGCCCCCCGCCCAGGTCGATAAAAGGCCGCGCGCCACTTCCTGGCCTCCCTGTGTGGAGAAGATCCCGCTGCAGCCACTGGTCCGGACGGCTGGACGGCGCTCCCAACTGGCCTACCGGTGCGGTGAGTGCTGAGGATCCGTGCGGGAGAACCTGCCCTTGGGGCCGTTTTCCGCGCTCTCTGAAGGGCGAAGATGGAAGCTGAGCTGGCCCGAGCCTTCCAGGAGGAGGTGAGATGCCCCATCTGCCTGGACACCCTGATGGTCCCGGTCACCGTCCAGTGCGGCCACACTTTCTGTCGCCCGTGTCTCCGCCTGGCCTGGGAAGATGCCACGACCCCGGCCAGGTGCCCTGCCTGCAGGGAGCCCTCCCAGCGAGGAGAGCCGAGATCCAACGTGGTGCTGGGCAGTGTGGTCTCCCTGGTGCGGAAGGCCAGCCTCCGCGGGTTCCTGAGCTCCCGGGAGCACAGGTGTGGGACCCACGGCGAGCCAAAGCAGATGTTCTGCGAGGAGGACGAGAGCCCGCTCTGCGGGCTCTGCTCCCAGGCCCCGGAGCACCGGGCTCACCGGCACCAGCCCGTGGAGCGCGCAGCCGCCCACAGGCGGGAGGCCATCTTACAGCTCATGGAGACTTTGTGGGAGAGGAAAGAAGAGACCCAGAGGAAGGTGGAGGAGCAGAGGGAGATCATGAGCCGGTGGGGTTGGTTTCTGCACCTGCACCGGACGATGACCGAGGCGTTTTATGCCACCCCGGGGCACCCTGGTCTCCGGGAGGGGGACAGGCGATTTGCCCAAGAGTTACTGCTCGACCTAGGAAGGAGGACCTCAGCGCAACTCCAGACAACCGAGGGGCACCTGCTCGAGGAACAGGGTCACCTCAGGAGCGTGTACCAGGAGCTGATGAGGGCCTACCAAAAGCCGGATGTGGAGCTCCTCCAGGACTTCAGGGACGGCCTGGAGCTGGGAGAGTGCGCCTTGCTCTTCCAGCCCCAGACCCTGGAGCCGTTGCTCGGCCCCCCTAGAATCCGCGGGCTGGTGGAGAGCCTCAGCCCGTACCGAGTAGAGGTGTCCTTCGGCCACTGGACGCCGAGCCCACCTCTGCTGGCAGCTTCCAGGGAGGAAGAAGCCGGCCACCAGGTCGCGCTTGGCGCCCAGGTCTTCAGCGCCGGCCGACACTACTGGGAGCTCAGCCCGGACGACTCTTCCTCCTGGGCGGTGGGAGTCTGCGGGAATCCGGCCGGATTCCCTCCGAGGGCCTCCGACCACGACCTTTTCGTCCTCTTCTGGGTGGAAGGCTCCCACCCAGCCGGCCTCTTTACAACCTCACCTCTGCGCCATCACTACCTAGAGCGGCCTCTGGGGAGGGTGGGGGTCTTTCTGGATCTCGACCACGGGACCGCGACTTTCTTGAACGTGGCTAGGAAGTGCCTTCTCTGGAGATACCCCACCGGCTCCATCCACTTCCCGGTCAGGCCTTTCCTTTCCAGGGGCGCCCCTTTGGCCTAGGGAAAGAGCCCGGGCCCGGGACTCTCCAGGACCCTCCAGACCCGGGGGAGGGAGCAGGGCAGGTTCGGTCAGGCCCGCCGGGGGGCCCCTCTCGGCGCCGCTCTGGGGCAGGTGGGGTCTGCCCTCCTGGTTTCGAGGCGGGCCCTGGGGAAGCCACCCCACCTGGACCGCCTCGGGGGCCTCGAGGCCAGGCCACGGGTGTCCGTGGTCCCGGGTCGGGTCCCGGGTCGGGTCTGCCGGTTGGTCTGCGGTTCCCTCTTGGCGTCCCCCCCTCTGCCCCGCTCTGCTTCCCAGTGGGAGCCCGGTGGGGGCGTGGTTCTCGCCACCCACAGAGGCCTGGGCGGAGACCACCATGGGCAGCCTTAAAGACCTACCAAGGGATGGAGGTCGGCGGGCACCTCGGGACCGGAAGTGAGGGCCTTGGGCTGCAGGTGCTCCCCAGTCCCTCCTTCGTCTTGCTCTCTCTGGCATCCTGGCCCTCCCCGGCTCCCTCCCCAACCCCCACCTTCAGCCGCCTCCCCCCCTCCTCCCCCCACCCCCCTCCCCGACCTCTTCCATTCCCTCGGCGTTCGCACTTTGCGTCCCGCGTGTGGCTGGGTCGGTCGCCTTGGATCACCCTTGCGCCCTCGGGTTCTGTGGCTCCCCCTCGCCCGGCCCCTCCCCCCTCACACAGTCAGAGGGCTCTGGGAGAGAGTGTGCCTGAGGGGAACAAACCAACAAGGAGTCCGCACCAGCTGCAGTAGCAGCAGCAGCAGGAGCGCCAGCTGTACAGGAGGGAGGGCGCCAGTCCTGGCTGGAGCAACTGGTGAGGCCACGTTCCCGTTCCCAAAGCTGGCAGGTGCAGGCGGGGCGGGGGGGGGGGGGAGGGGGCGGGGCCTGCCCGCCCCTGGCCCCCTGGCCCCCTGCCTGCATGTGCAGGCGGGTGGCCTGACCGTCAGCAGGTGTCCTGGCACGCAGGCGCAAAGCCCTGCCCTGGCTCCGCCCCCCGCCCAGGTCGATAAAAGGCCGCGCGCCACTTCCTGGCCTCCCTGTGTGGAGAAGATCCCGCTGCAGCCACTGGTCCGGACGGCTGGACGGCGCTCCCAACTGGCCTACCGGTGCGGT
This sequence comes from Megascapheus bottae, assembly GCA_024803745.1. Classification (NCBI taxonomy): domain Eukaryota; kingdom Metazoa; phylum Chordata; class Mammalia; order Rodentia; family Geomyidae; genus Megascapheus; species Megascapheus bottae. The sequence continues at coordinate 3,758 of JANJXV010002469.1, forward strand.
GAGTGCTGAGGATCCGTGCGGGAGAACCTGCCCTTGGGGCCGTTTTCCGCGCTCTCTGAAGGGCGAAGATGGAAGCTGAGCTGGCCCGAGCCTTCCAGGAGGAGGTGAGATGCCCCATCTGCCTGGACACCCTGATGGTCCCGGTCACCGTCCAGTGCGGCCACACTTTCTGTCGCCCGTGTCTCCGCCTGGCCTGGGAAGATGCCACGACCCCGGCCAGGTGCCCTGCCTGCAGGGAGCCCTCCCAGCGAGGAGAGCCGAGATCCAACGTGGTGCTGGGCAGTGTGGTCTCCCTGGTGCGGAAGGCCAGCCTCCGCGGGTTCCTGAGCTCCCGGGAGCACAGGTGTGGGACCCACGGCGAGCCAAAGCAGATGTTCTGCGAGGAGGACGAGAGCCCGCTCTGCGGGCTCTGCTCCCAGGCCCCGGAGCACCGGGCTCACCGGCACCAGCCCGTGGAGCGCGCAGCCGCCCACAGGCGGGAGGCCATCTTACAGCTCATGGAGACTTTGTGGGAGAGGAAAGAAGAGACCCAGAGGAAGGTGGAGGAGCAGAGGGAGATCATGAGCCGGTGGGGTTGGTTTCTGCACCTGCACCGGACGATGACCGAGGCGTTTTATGCCACCCCGGGGCACCCTGGTCTCCGGGAGGGGGACAGGCGATTTGCCCAAGAGTTACTGCTCGACCTAGGAAGGAGGACCTCAGCGCAACTCCAGACAACCGAGGGGCACCTGCTCGAGGAACAGGGTCACCTCAGGAGCGTGTACCAGGAGCTGATGAGGGCCTACCAAAAGCCGGATGTGGAGCTCCTCCAGGACTTCAGGGACGGCCTGGAGCTGGGAGAGTGCGCCTTGCTCTTCCAGCCCCAGACCCTGGAGCCGTTGCTCGGCCCCCCTAGAATCCGCGGGCTGGTGGAGAGCCTCAGCCCGTACCGAGTAGAGGTGTCCTTCGGCCACTGGACGCCGAGCCCACCTCTGCTGGCAGCTTCCAGGGAGGAAGAAGCCGGCCACCAGGTCGCGCTTGGCGCCCAGGTCTTCAGCGCCGGCCGACACTACTGGGAGCTCAGCCCGGACGACTCTTCCTCCTGGGCGGTGGGAGTCTGCGGGAATCCGGCCGGATTCCCTCCGAGGGCCTCCGACCACGACCTTTTCGTCCTCTTCTGGGTGGAAGGCTCCCACCCAGCCGGCCTCTTTACAACCTCACCTCTGCGCCATCACTACCTAGAGCGGCCTCTGGGGAGGGTGGGGGTCTTTCTGGATCTCGACCACGGGACCGCGACTTTCTTGAACGTGGCTAGGAAGTGCCTTCTCTGGAGATACCCCACCGGCTCCATCCACTTCCCGGTCAGGCCTTTCCTTTCCAGGGGCGCCCCTTTGGCCTAGGGAAAGAGCCCGGGCCCGGGACTCTCCAGGACCCTCCAGACCCGGGGGAGGGAGCAGGGCAGGTTCGGTCAGGCCCGCCGGGGGGCCCCTCTCGGCGCCGCTCTGGGGCAGGTGGGGTCTGCCCTCCTGGTTTCGAGGCGGGCCCTGGGGAAGCCACCCCACCTGGACCGCCTCGGGGGCCTCGAGGCCAGGCCACGGGTGTCCGTGGTCCCGGGTCGGGTCCCGGGTCGGGTCTGCCGGTTGGTCTGCGGTTCCCTCTTGGCGTCCCCCCCTCTGCCCCGCTCTGCTTCCCAGTGGGAGCCCGGTGGGGGCGTGGTTCTCGCCACCCACAGAGGCCTGGGCGGAGACCACCATGGGCAGCCTTAAAGACCTACCAAGGGATGGAGGTCGGCGGGCACCTCGGGACCGGAAGTGAGGGCCTTGGGCTGCAGGTGCTCCCCAGTCCCTCCTTCGTCTTGCTCTCTCTGGCATCCTGGCCCTCCCCGGCTCCCTCCCCAACCCCCACCTTCAGCCGCCTCCCCCCCTCCTCCCCCCACCCCCCTCCCCGACCTCTTCCATTCCCTCGGCGTTCGCACTTTGCGTCCCGCGTGTGGCTGGGTCGGTCGCCTTGGATCACCCTTGCGCCCTCGGGTTCTGTGGCTCCCCCTCGCCCGGCCCCTCCCCCCTCACACAGTCAGAGGGCTCTGGGAGAGAGTGTGCCTGAGGGGAACAAACCAACAAGGAGTCCGCAGCAGCTGCAGTAGCAGCAGCAGCAGGAGCGCCAGCTGTACAGGAGGGAGGGCGCCAGTCCTGGCTGGAGCAACTGGTGAGGCCACGTTCCCGTTCCCAAAGCTGGCAGGTGCAGGCGGGGCGGGGGGGGGGGGGAGGGGGCGGGGCCTGCCCGCCCCTGGCCCCCTGGCCCCCTGCCTGCATGTGCAGGCGGGTGGCCTGACCGTCAGCAGGTGTCCTGGCACGCAGGCGCAAAGCCCTGCCCTGGCTCCGCCCCCCGCCCAGGTCGATAAAAGGCCGCGCGCCACTTCCTGGCCTCCCTGTGTGGAGAAGATCCCGCTGCAGCCACTGGTCCGGACGGCTGGACGGCGCTCCCAACTGGCCTACCGGTGCGGTGAGTGCTGAGGATCCGTGCGGGAGAACCTGCCCTTGGGGCCGTTTTCCGCGCTCTCTGAAGGGCGAAGATGGAAGCTGAGCTGGCCCGAGCCTTCCAGGAGGAGGTGAGATGCCCCATCTGCCTGGACACCCTGATGGTCCCGGTCACCGTCCAGTGCGGCCACACTTTCTGTCGCCCGTGTCTCCGCCTGGCCTGGGAAGATGCCACGACCCCGGCCAGGTGCCCTGCCTGCAGGGAGCCCTCCCAGCGAGGAGAGCCGAGATCCAACGTGGTGCTGGGCAGTGTGGTCTCCCTGGTGCGGAAGGCCAGCCTCCGCGGGTTCCTGAGCTCCCGGGAGCACAGGTGTGGGACCCACGGCGAGCCAAAGCAGATGTTCTGCGAGGAGGACGAGAGCCCGCTCTGCGGGCTCTGCTCCCAGGCCCCGGAGCACCGGGCTCACCGGCACCAGCCCGTGGAGCGCGCAGCCGCCCACAGGCGGGAGGCCATCTTACAGCTCATGGAGACTTTGTGGGAGAGGAAAGAAGAGACCCAGAGGAAGGTGGAGGAGCAGAGGGAGATCATGAGCCGGTGGGGTTGGTTTCTGCACCTGCACCGGACGATGACCGAGGCGTTTTATGCCACCCCGGGGCACCCTGGTCTCCGGGAGGGGGACAGGCGATTTGCCCAAGAGTTACTGCTCGACCTAGGAAGGAGGACCTCAGCGCAACTCCAGACAACCGAGGGGCACCTGCTCGAGGAACAGGGTCACCTCAGGAGCGTGTACCAGGAGCTGATGAGGGCCTACCAAAAGCCGGATGTGGAGCTCCTCCAGGACTTCAGGGACGGCCTGGAGCTGGGAGAGTGCGCCTTGCTCTTCCAGCCCCAGACCCTGGAGCCGTTGCTCGGCCCCCCTAGAATCCGCGGGCTGGTGGAGAGCCTCAGCCCGTACCGAGTAGAGGTGTCCTTCGGCCACTGGACGCCGAGCCCACCTCTGCTGGCAGCTTCCAGGGAGGAAGAAGCCGGCCACCAGGTCGCGCTTGGCGCCCAGGTCTTCAGCGCCGGCCGACACTACTGGGAGCTCAGCCCGGACGACTCTTCCTCCTGGGCGGTGGGAGTCTGCGGGAATCCGGCCGGATTCCCTCCGAGGGCCTCCGACCACGACCTTTTCGTCCTCTTCTGGGTGGAAGGCTCCCACCCAGCCGGCCTCTTTACAACCTCACCTCTGCGCCATCACTACCTAGAGCGGCCTCTGGGGAGGGTGGGGGTCTTTCTGGATCTCGACCACGGGACCGCGACTTTCTTGAACGTGGCTAGGAAGTGCCTTCTCTGGAGATACCCCACCGGCTCCATCCACTTCCCGGTCAGGCCTTTCCTTTCCAGGGGCGCCCCTTTGGCCTAGGGAAAGAGCCCGGGCCCGGGACTCTCCAGGACCCTCCAGACCCGGGGGAGGGAGCAGGGCAGGTTCGGTCAGGCCCGCCGGGGGGCCCCTCTCGGCGCCGCTCTGGGGCAGGTGGGGTCTGCCCTCCTGGTTTCGAGGCGGGCCCTGGGGAAGCCACCCCACCTGGACCGCCTCGGGGGCCTCGAGGCCAGGCCACGGGTGTCCGTGGTCCCGGGTCGGGTCCCGGGTCGGGTCTGCCGGTTGGTCTGCGGTTCCCTCTTGGCGTCCCCCCCTCTGCCCCGCTCTGCTTCCCAGTGGGAGCCCGGTGGGGGCGTGGTTCTCGCCACCCACAGAGGCCTGGGCGGAGACCACCATGGGCAGCCTTAAAGACCTACCAAGGGATGGAGGTCGGCGGGCACCTCGGGACCGGAAGTGAGGGCCTTGGGCTGCAGGTGCTCCCCAGTCCCTCCTTCGTCTTGCTCTCTCTGGCATCCTGGCCCTCCCCGGCTCCCTCCCCAACCCCCACCTTCAGCCGCCTCCCCCCCTCCTCCCCCCACCCCCCTCCCCGACCTCTTCCATTCCCTCGGCGTTCGCACTTTGCGTCCCGCGTGTGGCTGGGTCGGTCGCCTTGGATCACCCTTGCGCCCTCGGGTTCTGTGGCTCCCCCTCGCCCGGCCCCTCCCCCCTCACACAGTCAGAGGGCTCTGGGAGAGAGTGTGCCTGAGGGGAACAAACCAACAAGGAGTCCGCAGCAGCTGCAGTAGCAGCAGCAGCAGGAGCGCCAGCTGTACAGGAGGGAGGGCGCCAGTCCTGGCTGGAGCAACTGGTGAGGCCACGTTCCCGTTCCCAAAGCTGGCAGGTGCAGGCGGGGCGGGGGGGGGGGGGAGGGGGCGGGGCCTGCCCGCCCCTGGCCCCCTGGCCCCCTGCCTGCATGTGCAGGCGGGTGGCCTGACCGTCAGCAGGTGTCCTGGCACGCAGGCGCAAAGCCCTGCCCTGGCTCCGCCCCCCGCCCAGGTCGATAAAAGGCCGCGCGCCACTTCCTGGCCTCCCTGTGTGGAGAAGATCCCGCTGCAGCCACTGGTCCGGACGGCTGGACGGCGCTCCCAACTGGCCTACCGGTGCGGTGAGTGCTGAGGATCCGTGCGGGAGAACCTGCCCTTGGGGCCGTTTTCCGCGCTCTCTGAAGGGCGAAGATGGAAGCTGAGCTGGCCCGAGCCTTCCAGGAGGAGGTGAGATGCCCCATCTGCCTGGACACCCTGATGGTCCCGGTCACCGTCCAGTGCGGCCACACTTTCTGTCGCCCGTGTCTCCGCCTGGCCTGGGAAGATGCCACGACCCCGGCCAGGTGCCCTGCCTGCAGGGAGCCCTCCCAGCGAGGAGAGCCGAGATCCAACGTGGTGCTGGGCAGTGTGGTCTCCCTGGTGCGGAAGGCCAGCCTCCGCGGGTTCCTGAGCTCCCGGGAGCACAGGTGTGGGACCCACGGCGAGCCAAAGCAGATGTTCTGCGAGGAGGACGAGAGCCCGCTCTGCGGGCTCTGCTCCCAGGCCCCGGAGCACCGGGCTCACCGGCACCAGCCCGTGGAGCGCGCAGCCGCCCACAGGCGGGAGGCCATCTTACAGCTCATGGAGACTTTGTGGGAGAGGAAAGAAGAGACCCAGAGGAAGGTGGAGGAGCAGAGGGAGATCATGAGCCGGTGGGGTTGGTTTCTGCACCTGCACCGGACGATGACCGAGGCGTTTTATGCCACCCCGGGGCACCCTGGTCTCCGGGAGGGGGACAGGCGATTTGCCCAAGAGTTACTGCTCGACCTAGGAAGGAGGACCTCAGCGCAACTCCAGACAACCGAGGGGCACCTGCTCGAGGAACAGGGTCACCTCAGGAGCGTGTACCAGGAGCTGATGAGGGCCTACCAAAAGCCGGATGTGGAGCTCCTCCAGGACTTCAGGGACGGCCTGGAGCTGGGAGAGTGCGCCTTGCTCTTCCAGCCCCAGACCCTGGAGCCGTTGCTCGGCCCCCCTAGAATCCGCGGGCTGGTGGAGAGCCTCAGCCCGTACCGAGTAGAGGTGTCCTTCGGCCACTGGACGCCGAGCCCACCTCTGCTGGCAGCTTCCAGGGAGGAAGAAGCCGGCCACCAGGTCGCGCTTGGCGCCCAGGTCTTCAGCGCCGGCCGACACTACTGGGAGCTCAGCCCGGACGACTCTTCCTCCTGGGCGGTGGGAGTCTGCGGGAATCCGGCCGGATTCCCTCCGAGGGCCTCCGACCACGACCTTTTCGTCCTCTTCTGGGTGGAAGGCTCCCACCCAGCCGGCCTCTTTACAACCTCACCTCTGCGCCATCACTACCTAGAGCGGCCTCTGGGGAGGGTGGGGGTCTTTCTGGATCTCGACCACGGGACCGCGACTTTCTTGAACGTGGCTAGGAAGTGCCTTCTCTGGAGATACCCCACCGGCTCCATCCACTTCCCGGTCAGGCCTTTCCTTTCCAGGGGCGCCCCTTTGGCCTAGGGAAAGAGCCCGGGCCCGGGACTCTCCAGGACCCTCCAGACCCGGGGGAGGGAGCAGGGCAGGTTCGGTCAGGCCCGCCGGGGGGCCCCTCTCGGCGCCGCTCTGGGGCAGGTGGGGTCTGCCCTCCTGGTTTCGAGGCGGGCCCTGGGGAAGCCACCCCACCTGGACCGCCTCGGGGGCCTCGAGGCCAGGCCACGGGTGTCCGTGGTCCCGGGTCGGGTCCCGGGTCGGGTCTGCCGGTTGGTCTGCGGTTCCCTCTTGGCGTCCCCCCCTCTGCCCCGCTCTGCTTCCCAGTGGGAGCCCGGTGGGGGCGTGGTTCTCGCCACCCACAGAGGCCTGGGCGGAGACCACCATGGGCAGCCTTAAAGACCTACCAAGGGATGGAGGTCGGCGGGCACCTCGGGACCGGAAGTGAGGGCCTTGGGCTGCAGGTGCTCCCCAGTCCCTCCTTCGTCTTGCTCTCTCTGGCATCCTGGCCCTCCCCGGCTCCCTCCCCAACCCCCACCTTCAGCCGCCTCCCCCCCTCCTCCCCCCACCCCCCTCCCCGACCTCTTCCATTCCCTCGGCGTTCGCACTTTGCGTCCCGCGTGTGGCTGGGTCGGTCGCCTTGGATCACCCTTGCGCCCTCGGGTTCTGTGGCTCCCCCTCGCCCGGCCCCTCCCCCCTCACACAGTCAGAGGGCTCTGGGAGAGAGTGTGCCTGAGGGGAACAAACCAACAAGGAGTCCGCACCAGCTGCAGTAGCAGCAGCAGCAGGAGCGCCAGCTGTACAGGAGGGAGGGCGCCAGTCCTGGCTGGAGCAACTGGTGAGGCCACGTTCCCGTTCCCAAAGCTGGCAGGTGCAGGCGGGGCGGGGGGGGGGGGGAGGGGGCGGGGCCTGCCCGCCCCTGGCCCCCTGGCCCCCTGCCTGCATGTGCAGGCGGGTGGCCTGACCGTCAGCAGGTGTCCTGGCACGCAGGCGCAAAGCCCTGCCCTGGCTCCGCCCCCCGCCCAGGTCGATAAAAGGCCGCGCGCCACTTCCTGGCCTCCCTGTGTGGAGAAGATCCCGCTGCAGCCACTGGTCCGGACGGCTGGACGGCGCTCCCAACTGGCCTACCGGTGCGGTGAGTGCTGAGGATCCGTGCGGGAGAACCTGCCCTTGGGGCCGTTTTCCGCGCTCTCTGAAGGGCGAAGATGGAAGCTGAGCTGGCCCGAGCCTTCCAGGAGGAGGTGAGATGCCCCATCTGCCTGGACACCCTGATGGTCCCGGTCACCGTCCAGTGCGGCCACACTTTCTGTCGCCCGTGTCTCCGCCTGGCCTGGGAAGATGCCACGACCCCGGCCAGGTGCCCTGCCTGCAGGGAGCCCTCCCAGCGAGGAGAGCCGAGATCCAACGTGGTGCTGGGCAGTGTGGTCTCCCTGGTGCGGAAGGCCAGCCTCCGCGGGTTCCTGAGCTCCCGGGAGCACAGGTGTGGGACCCACGGCGAGCCAAAGCAGATGTTCTGCGAGGAGGACGAGAGCCCGCTCTGCGGGCTCTGCTCCCAGGCCCCGGAGCACCGGGCTCACCGGCACCAGCCCGTGGAGCGCGCAGCCGCCCACAGGCGGGAGGCCATCTTACAGCTCATGGAGACTTTGTGGGAGAGGAAAGAAGAGACCCAGAGGAAGGTGGAGGAGCAGAGGGAGATCATGAGCCGGTGGGGTTGGTTTCTGCACCTGCACCGGACGATGACCGAGGCGTTTTATGCCACCCCGGGGCACCCTGGTCTCCGGGAGGGGGACAGGCGATTTGCCCAAGAGTTACTGCTCGACCTAGGAAGGAGGACCTCAGCGCAACTCCAGACAACCGAGGGGCACCTGCTCGAGGAACAGGGTCACCTCAGGAGCGTGTACCAGGAGCTGATGAGGGCCTACCAAAAGCCGGATGTGGAGCTCCTCCAGGACTTCAGGGACGGCCTGGAGCTGGGAGAGTGCGCCTTGCTCTTCCAGCCCCAGACCCTGGAGCCGTTGCTCGGCCCCCCTAGAATCCGCGGGCTGGTGGAGAGCCTCAGCCCGTACCGAGTAGAGGTGTCCTTCGGCCACTGGACGCCGAGCCCACCTCTGCTGGCAGCTTCCAGGGAGGAAGAAGCCGGCCACCAGGTCGCGCTTGGCGCCCAGGTCTTCAGCGCCGGCCGACACTACTGGGAGCTCAGCCCGGACGACTCTTCCTCCTGGGCGGTGGGAGTCTGCGGGAATCCGGCCGGATTCCCTCCGAGGGCCTCCGACCACGACCTTTTCGTCCTCTTCTGGGTGGAAGGCTCCCACCCAGCCGGCCTCTTTACAACCTCACCTCTGCGCCATCACTACCTAGAGCGGCCTCTGGGGAGGGTGGGGGTCTTTCTGGATCTCGACCACGGGACCGCGACTTTCTTGAACGTGGCTAGGAAGTGCCTTCTCTGGAGATACCCCACCGGCTCCATCCACTTCCCGGTCAGGCCTTTCCTTTCCAGGGGCGCCCCTTTGGCCTAGGGAAAGAGCCCGGGCCCGGGACTCTCCAGGACCCTCCAGACCCGGGGGAGGGAGCAGGGCAGGTTCGGTCAGGCCCGCCGGGGGGCCCCTCTCGGCGCCGCTCTGGGGCAGGTGGGGTCTGCCCTCCTGGTTTCGAGGCGGGCCCTGGGGAAGCCACCCCACCTGGACCGCCTCGGGGGCCTCGAGGCCAGGCCACGGGTGTCCGTGGTCCCGGGTCGGGTCCCGGGTCGGGTCTGCCGGTTGGTCTGCGGTTCCCTCTTGGCGTCCCCCCCTCTGCCCCGCTCTGCTTCCCAGTGGGAGCCCGGTGGGGGCGTGGTTCTCGCCACCCACAGAGGCCTGGGCGGAGACCACCATGGGCAGCCTTAAAGACCTACCAAGGGATGGAGGTCGGCGGGCACCTCGGGACCGGAAGTGAGGGCCTTGGGCTGCAGGTGCTCCCCAGTCCCTCCTTCGTCTTGCTCTCTCTGGCATCCTGGCCCTCCCCGGTTCCCTCCCCAACCCCCACCTTCAGCCGCCTCCCCCCCTCCTCCCCCCACCCCCCTCCCCGACCTCTTCCATTCCCTCGGCGTTCGCACTTTGCGTCCCGCGTGTGGCTGGGTCGGTCGCCTTGGATCACCCTTGCGCCCTCGGGTTCTGTGGCTCCCCCTCGCCCGGCCCCTCCCCCCTCACACAGTCAGAGGGCTCTGGGAGAGAGTGTGCCTGAGGGGAACAAACCAACAAGGAGTCCGCAGCAGCTGCAGTAGCAGCAGCAGCAGGAGCGCCAGCTGTACAGGAGGGAGGGCGCCAGTTCCTGGCTGGAGCAACTGGTGAGGCCACGTTCCCGTTCCCAAAGCTGGCAGGTGCAGGCGGGGCGGGGGGGGGGGGGAGGGGGCGGGGCCTGCCCGCCCCTGGCCCCCTGGCCCCCTGCCTGCATGTGCAGGCGGGTGGCCTGACCGTCAGCAGGTGTCCTGGCACGCAGGCGCAAAGCCCTGCCCTGGCTCCGCCCCCCGCCCAGGTCGATAAAAGGCCGCGCGCCACTTCCTGGCCTCCCTGTGTGGAGAAGATCCCGCTGCAGCCACTGGTCCGGACGGCTGGACGGCGCTCCCAACTGGCCTACCGGTGCGGTGAGTGCTGAGGATCCGTGCGGGAGAACCTGCCCTTGGGGCCGTTTTCCGCGCTCTCTGAAGGGCGAAGATGGAAGCTGAGCTGGCCCGAGCCTTCCAGGAGGAGGTGAGATGCCCCATCTGCCTGGACACCCTGATGGTCCCGGTCACCGTCCAGTGCGGCCACACTTTCTGTCGCCCGTGTCTCCGCCTGGCCTGGGAAGATGCCACGACCCCGGCCAGGTGCCCTGCCTGCAGGGAGCCCTCCCAGCGAGGAGAGCCGAGATCCAACGTGGTGCTGGGCAGTGTGGTCTCCCTGGTGCGGAAGGCCAGCCTCCGCGGGTTCCTGAGCTCCCGGGAGCACAGGTGTGGGACCCACGGCGAGCCAAAGCAGATGTTCTGCGAGGAGGACGAGAGCCCGCTCTGCGGGCTCTGCTCCCAGGCCCCGGAGCACCGGGCTCACCGGCACCAGCCCGTGGAGCGCGCAGCCGCCCACAGGCGGGAGGCCATCTTACAGCTCATGGAGACTTTGTGGGAGAGGAAAGAAGAGACCCAGAGGAAGGTGGAGGAGCAGAGGGAGATCATGAGCCGGTGGGGTTGGTTTCTGCACCTGCACCGGACGATGACCGAGGCGTTTTATGCCACCCCGGGGCACCCTGGTCTCCGGGAGGGGGACAGGCGATTTGCCCAAGAGTTACTGCTCGACCTAGGAAGGAGGACCTCAGCGCAACTCCAGACAACCGAGGGGCACCTGCTCGAGGAACAGGGTCACCTCAGGAGCGTGTACCAGGAGCTGATGAGGGCCTACCAAAAGCCGGATGTGGAGCTCCTCCAGGACTTCAGGGACGGCCTGGAGCTGGGAGAGTGCGCCTTGCTCTTCCAGCCCCAGACCCTGGAGCCGTTGCTCGGCCCCCCTAGAATCCGCGGGCTGGTGGAGAGCCTCAGCCCGTACCGAGTAGAGGTGTCCTTCGGCCACTGGACGCCGAGCCCACCTCTGCTGGCAGCTTCCAGGGAGGAAGAAGCCGGCCACCAGGTCGCGCTTGGCGCCCAGGTCTTCAGCGCCGGCCGACACTACTGGGAGCTCAGCCCGGACGACTCTTCCTCCTGGGCGGTGGGAGTCTGCGGGAATCCGGCCGGATTCCCTCCGAGGGCCTCCGACCACGACCTTTTCGTCCTCTTCTGGGTGGAAGGCTCCCACCCAGCCGGCCTCTTTACAACCTCACCTCTGCGCCATCACTACCTAGAGCGGCCTCTGGGGAGGGTGGGGGTCTTTCTGGATCTCGACCACGGGACCGCGACTTTCTTGAACGTGGCTAGGAAGTGCCTTCTCTGGAGATACCCCACCGGCTCCATCCACTTCCCGGTCAGGCCTTTCCTTTCCAGGGGCGCCCCTTTGGCCTAGGGAAAGAGCCCGGGCCCGGGACTCTCCAGGACCCTCCAGACCCGGGGGAGGGAGCAGGGCAGGTTCGGTCAGGCCCGCCGGGGGGCCCCTCTCGGCGCCGCTCTGGGGCAGGTGGGGTCTGCCCTCCTGGTTTCGAGGCGGGCCCTGGGGAAGCCACCCCACCTGGACCGCCTCGGGGGCCTCGAGGCCAGGCCACGGGTGTCCGTGGTCCCGGGTCGGGTCCCGGGTCGGGTCTGCCGGTTGGTCTGCGGTTCCCTCTTGGCGTCCCCCCCTCTGCCCCGCTCTGCTTCCCAGTGGGAGCCCGGTGGGGGCGTGGTTCTCGCCACCCACAGAGGCCTGGGCGGAGACCACCATGGGCAGCCTTAAAGACCTACCAAGGGATGGAGGTCGGCGGGCACCTCGGGACCGGAAGTGAGGGCCTTGGGCTGCAGGTGCTCCCCAGTCCCTCCTTCGTCTTGCTCTCTCTGGCATCCTGGCCCTCCCCGGCTCCCTCCCCAACCCCCACCTTCAGCCGCCTCCCCCCCTCCTCCCCCCACCCCCCTCCCCGACCTCTTCCATTCCCTCGGCGTTCGCACTTTGCGTCCCGCGTGTGGCTGGGTCGGTCGCCTTGGATCACCCTTGCGCCCTCGGGTTCTGTGGCTCCCCCTCGCCCGGCCCCTCCCCCCTCACACAGTCAGAGGGCTCTGGGAGAGAGTGTGCCTGAGGGGAACAAACCAACAAGGAGTCCGCAGCAGCTGCAGTAGCAGCAGCAGCAGGAGCGCCAGCTGTACAGGAGGGAGGGCGCCAGTCCTGGCTGGAGCAACTGGTGAGGCCACGTTCCCGTTCCCAAAGCTGGCAGGTGCAGGCGGGGCGGGGGGGGGGGGGAGGGGGCGGGGCCTGCCCGCCCCTGGCCCCCTGGCCCCCTGCCTGCATGTGCAGGCGGGTGGCCTGACCGTCAGCAGGTGTCCTGGCACGCAGGCGCAAAGCCCTGCCCTGGCTCCGCCCCCCGCCCAGGTCGATAAAAGGCCGCGCGCCACTTCCTGGCCTCCCTGTGTGGAGAAGATCCCGCTGCAGCCACTGGTCCGGACGGCTGGACGGCGCTCCCAACTGGCCTACCGGTGCGGTGAGTGCTGAGGATCCGTGCGGGAGAACCTGCCCTTGGGGCCGTTTTCCGCGCTCTCTGAAGGGCGAAGATGGAAGCTGAGCTGGCCCGAGCCTTCCAGGAGGAGGTGAGATGCCCCATCTGCCTGGACACCCTGATGGTCCCGGTCACCGTCCAGTGCGGCCACACTTTCTGTCGCCCGTGTCTCCGCCTGGCCTGGGAAGATGCCACGACCCCGGCCAGGTGCCCTGCCTGCAGGGAGCCCTCCCAGCGAGGAGAGCCGAGATCCAACGTGGTGCTGGGCAGTGTGGTCTCCCTGGTGCGGAAGGCCAGCCTCCGCGGGTTCCTGAGCTCCCGGGAGCACAGGTGTGGGACCCACGGCGAGCCAAAGCAGATGTTCTGCGAGGAGGACGAGAGCCCGCTCTGCGGGCTCTGCTCCCAGGCCCCGGAGCACCGGGCTCACCGGCACCAGCCCGTGGAGCGCGCAGCCGCCCACAGGCGGGAGGCCATCTTACAGCTCATGGAGACTTTGTGGGAGAGGAAAGAAGAGACCCAGAGGAAGGTGGAGGAGCAGAGGGAGATCATGAGCCGGTGGGGTTGGTTTCTGCACCTGCACCGGACGATGACCGAGGCGTTTTATGCCACCCCGGGGCACCCTGGTCTCCGGGAGGGGGACAGGCGATTTGCCCAAGAGTTACTGCTCGACCTAGGAAGGAGGACCTCAGCGCAACTCCAGACAACCGAGGGGCACCTGCTCGAGGAACAGGGTCACCTCAGGAGCGTGTACCAGGAGCTGATGAGGGCCTACCAAAAGCCGGATGTGGAGCTCCTCCAGGACTTCAGGGACGGCCTGGAGCTGGGAGAGTGCGCCTTGCTCTTCCAGCCCCAGACCCTGGAGCCGTTGCTCGGCCCCCCTAGAATCCGCGGGCTGGTGGAGAGCCTCAGCCCGTACCGAGTAGAGGTGTCCTTCGGCCACTGGACGCCGAGCCCACCTCTGCTGGCAGCTTCCAGGGAGGAAGAAGCCGGCCACCAGGTCGCGCTTGGCGCCCAGGTCTTCAGCGCCGGCCGACACTACTGGGAGCTCAGCCCGGACGACTCTTCCTCCTGGGCGGTGGGAGTCTGCGGGAATCCGGCCGGATTCCCTCCGAGGGCCTCCGACCACGACCTTTTCGTCCTCTTCTGGGTGGAAGGCTCCCACCCAGCCGGCCTCTTTACAACCTCACCTCTGCGCCATCACTACCTAGAGCGGCCTCTGGGGAGGGTGGGGGTCTTTCTGGATCTCGACCACGGGACCGCGACTTTCTTGAACGTGGCTAGGAAGTGCCTTCTCTGGAGATACCCCACCGGCTCCATCCACTTCCCGGTCAGGCCTTTCCTTTCCAGGGGCGCCCCTTTGGCCTAGGGAAAGAGCCCGGGCCCGGGACTCTCCAGGACCCTCCAGACCCGGGGGAGGGAGCAGGGCAGGTTCGGTCAGGCCCGCCGGGGGGCCCCTCTCGGCGCCGCTCTGGGGCAGGTGGGGTCTGCCCTCCTGGTTTCGAGGCGGGCCCTGGGGAAGCCACCCCACCTGGACCGCCTCGGGGGCCTCGAGGCCAGGCCACGGGTGTCCGTGGTCCCGGGTCGGGTCCCGGGTCGGGTCTGCCGGTTGGTCTGCGGTTCCCTCTTGGCGTCCCCCCCTCTGCCCCGCTCTGCTTCCCAGTGGGAGCCCGGTGGGGGCGTGGTTCTCGCCACCCACAGAGGCCTGGGCGGAGACCACCATGGGCAGCCTTAAAGACCTACCAAGGGATGGAGGTCGGCGGGCACCTCGGGACCGGAAGTGAGGGCCTTGGGCTGCAGGTGCTCCCCAGTCCCTCCTTCGTCTTGCTCTCTCTGGCATCCTGGCCCTCCCCGGCTCCCTCCCCAACCCCCACCTTCAGCCGCCTCCCCCCCTCCTCCCCCCACCCCCCTCCCCGACCTCTTCCATTCCCTCGGCGTTCGCACTTTGCGTCCCGCGTGTGGCTGGGTCGGTCGCCTTGGATCACCCTTGCGCCCTCGGGTTCTGTGGCTCCCCCTCGCCCGGCCCCTCCCCCCTCACACAGTCAGAGGGCTCTGGGAGAGAGTGTGCCTGAGGGGAACAAACCAACAAGGAGTCCGCACCAGCTGCAGTAGCAGCAGCAGCAGGAGCGCCAGCTGTACAGGAGGGAGGGCGCCAGTCCTGGCTGGAGCAACTGGTGAGGCCACGTTCCCGTTCCCAAAGCTGGCAGGTGCAGGCGGGGCGGGGGGGGGGGGGAGGGGGCGGGGCCTGCCCGCCCCTGGCCCCCTGGCCCCCTGCCTGCATGTGCAGGCGGGTGGCCTGACCGTCAGCAGGTGTCCTGGCACGCAGGCGCAAAGCCCTGCCCTGGCTCCGCCCCCCGCCCAGGTCGATAAAAGGCCGCGCGCCACTTCCTGGCCTCCCTGTGTGGAGAAGATCCCGCTGCAGCCACTGGTCCGGACGGCTGGACGGCGCTCCCAACTGGCCTACCGGTGCGGTGAGTGCTGAGGATCCGTGCGGGAGAACCTGCCCTTGGGGCCGTTTTCCGCGCTCTCTGAAGGGCGAAGATGGAAGCTGAGCTGGCCCGAGCCTTCCAGGAGGAGGTGAGATGCCCCATCTGCCTGGACACCCTGATGGTCCCGGTCACCGTCCAGTGCGGCCACACTTTCTGTCGCCCGTGTCTCCGCCTGGCCTGGGAAGATGCCACGACCCCGGCCAGGTGCCCTGCCTGCAGGGAGCCCTCCCAGCGAGGAGAGCCGAGATCCAACGTGGTGCTGGGCAGTGTGGTCTCCCTGGTGCGGAAGGCCAGCCTCCGCGGGTTCCTGAGCTCCCGGGAGCACAGGTGTGGGACCCACGGCGAGCCAAAGCAGATGTTCTGCGAGGAGGACGAGAGCCCGCTCTGCGGGCTCTGCTCCCAGGCCCCGGAGCACCGGGCTCACCGGCACCAGCCCGTGGAGCGCGCAGCCGCCCACAGGCGGGAGGCCATCTTACAGCTCATGGAGACTTTGTGGGAGAGGAAAGAAGAGACCCAGAGGAAGGTGGAGGAGCAGAGGGAGATCATGAGCCGGTGGGGTTGGTTTCTGCACCTGCACCGGACGATGACCGAGGCGTTTTATGCCACCCCGGGGCACCCTGGTCTCCGGGAGGGGGACAGGCGATTTGCCCAAGAGTTACTGCTCGACCTAGGAAGGAGGACCTCAGCGCAACTCCAGACAACCGAGGGGCACCTGCTCGAGGAACAGGGTCACCTCAGGAGCGTGTACCAGGAGCTGATGAGGGCCTACCAAAAGCCGGATGTGGAGCTCCTCCAGGACTTCAGGGACGGCCTGGAGCTGGGAGAGTGCGCCTTGCTCTTCCAGCCCCAGACCCTGGAGCCGTTGCTCGGCCCCCCTAGAATCCGCGGGCTGGTGGAGAGCCTCAGCCCGTACCGAGTAGAGGTGTCCTTCGGCCACTGGACGCCGAGCCCACCTCTGCTGGCAGCTTCCAGGGAGGAAGAAGCCGGCCACCAGGTCGCGCTTGGCGCCCAGGTCTTCAGCGCCGGCCGACACTACTGGGAGCTCAGCCCGGACGACTCTTCCTCCTGGGCGGTGGGAGTCTGCGGGAATCCGGCCGGATTCCCTCCGAGGGCCTCCGACCACGACCTTTTCGTCCTCTTCTGGGTGGAAGGCTCCCACCCAGCCGGCCTCTTTACAACCTCACCTCTGCGCCATCACTACCTAGAGCGGCCTCTGGGGAGGGTGGGGGTCTTTCTGGATCTCGACCACGGGACCGCGACTTTCTTGAACGTGGCTAGGAAGTGCCTTCTCTGGAGATACCCCACCGGCTCCATCCACTTCCCGGTCAGGCCTTTCCTTTCCAGGGGCGCCCCTTTGGCCTAGGGAAAGAGCCCGGGCCCGGGACTCTCCAGGACCCTCCAGACCCGGGGGAGGGAGCAGGGCAGGTTCGGTCAGGCCCGCCGGGGGGCCCCTCTCGGCGCCGCTCTGGGGCAGGTGGGGTCTGCCCTCCTGGTTTCGAGGCGGGCCCTGGGGAAGCCACCCCACCTGGACCGCCTCGGGGGCCTCGAGGCCAGGCCACGGGTGTCCGTGGTCCCGGGTCGGGTCCCGGGTCGGGTCTGCCGGTTGGTCTGCGGTTCCCTCTTGGCGTCCCCCCCTCTGCCCCGCTCTGCTTCCCAGTGGGAGCCCGGTGGGGGCGTGGTTCTCGCCACCCACAGAGGCCTGGGCGGAGACCACCATGGGCAGCCTTAAAGACCTACCAAGGGATGGAGGTCGGCGGGCACCTCGGGACCGGAAGTGAGGGCCTTGGGCTGCAGGTGCTCCCCAGTCCCTCCTTCGTCTTGCTCTCTCTGGCATCCTGGCCCTCCCCGGCTCCCTCCCCAACCCCCACCTTCAGCCGCCTCCCCCCCTCCTCCCCCCACCCCCCTCCCCGACCTCTTCCATTCCCTCGGCGTTCGCACTTTGCGTCCCGCGTGTGGCTGGGTCGGTCGCCTTGGATCACCCTTGCGCCCTCGGGTTCTGTGGCTCCCCCTCGCCCGGCCCCTCCCCCCTCACACAGTCAGAGGGCTCTGGGAGAGAGTGTGCCTGAGGGGAACAAACCAACAAGGAGTCCGCACCAGCTGCAGTAGCAGCAGCAGCAGGAGCGCCAGCTGTACAGGAGGGAGGGCGCCAGTCCTGGCTGGAGCAACTGGTGAGGCCACGTTCCCGTTCCCAAAGCTGGCAGGTGCAGGCGGGGCGGGGGGGGGGGGGAGGGGGCGGGGCCTGCCCGCCCCTGGCCCCCTGGCCCCCTGCCTGCATGTGCAGGCGGGTGGCCTGACCGTCAGCAGGTGTCCTGGCACGCAGGCGCAAAGCCCTGCCCTGGCTCCGCCCCCCGCCCAGGTCGATAAAAGGCCGCGCGCCACTTCCTGGCCTCCCTGTGTGGAGAAGATCCCGCTGCAGCCACTGGTCCGGACGGCTGGACGGCGCTCCCAACTGGCCTACCGGTGCGGTGAGTGCTGAGGATCCGTGCGGGAGAACCTGCCCTTGGGGCCGTTTTCCGCGCTCTCTGAAGGGCGAAGATGGAAGCTGAGCTGGCCCGAGCCTTCCAGGAGGAGGTGAGATGCCCCATCTGCCTGGACACCCTGATGGTCCCGGTCACCGTCCAGTGCGGCCACACTTTCTGTCGCCCGTGTCTCCGCCTGGCCTGGGAAGATGCCACGACCCCGGCCAGGTGCCCTGCCTGCAGGGAGCCCTCCCAGCGAGGAGAGCCGAGATCCAACGTGGTGCTGGGCAGTGTGGTCTCCCTGGTGCGGAAGGCCAGCCTCCGCGGGTTCCTGAGCTCCCGGGAGCACAGGTGTGGGACCCACGGCGAGCCAAAGCAGATGTTCTGCGAGGAGGACGAGAGCCCGCTCTGCGGGCTCTGCTCCCAGGCCCCGGAGCACCGGGCTCACCGGCACCAGCCCGTGGAGCGCGCAGCCGCCCACAGGCGGGAGGCCATCTTACAGCTCATGGAGACTTTGTGGGAGAGGAAAGAAGAGACCCAGAGGAAGGTGGAGGAGCAGAGGGAGATCATGAGCCGGTGGGGTTGGTTTCTGCACCTGCACCGGACGATGACCGAGGCGTTTTATGCCACCCCGGGGCACCCTGGTCTCCGGGAGGGGGACAGGCGATTTGCCCAAGAGTTACTGCTCGACCTAGGAAGGAGGACCTCAGCGCAACTCCAGACAACCGAGGGGCACCTGCTCGAGGAACAGGGTCACCTCAGGAGCGTGTACCAGGAGCTGATGAGGGCCTACCAAAAGCCGGATGTGGAGCTCCTCCAGGACTTCAGGGACGGCCTGGAGCTGGGAGAGTGCGCCTTGCTCTTCCAGCCCCAGACCCTGGAGCCGTTGCTCGGCCCCCCTAGAATCCGCGGGCTGGTGGAGAGCCTCAGCCCGTACCGAGTAGAGGTGTCCTTCGGCCACTGGACGCCGAGCCCACCTCTGCTGGCAGCTTCCAGGGAGGAAGAAGCCGGCCACCAGGTCGCGCTTGGCGCCCAGGTCTTCAGCGCCGGCCGACACTACTGGGAGCTCAGCCCGGACGACTCTTCCTCCTGGGCGGTGGGAGTCTGCGGGAATCCGGCCGGATTCCCTCCGAGGGCCTCCGACCACGACCTTTTCGTCCTCTTCTGGGTGGAAGGCTCCCACCCAGCCGGCCTCTTTACAACCTCACCTCTGCGCCATCACTACCTAGAGCGGCCTCTGGGGAGGGTGGGGGTCTTTCTGGATCTCGACCACGGGACCGCGACTTTCTTGAACGTGGCTAGGAAGTGCCTTCTCTGGAGATACCCCACCGGCTCCATCCACTTCCCGGTCAGGCCTTTCCTTTCCAGGGGCGCCCCTTTGGCCTAGGGAAAGAGCCTGGGCCCGGGACTCTCCAGGACCCTCCAGACCCGGGGGAGGGAGCAGGGCAGGTCCGGTCAGGCCCGCCGGGGGGCCCCTCTCGGCGCTGCTCTGTGGCAGGTGGGGTCTGCCCTCCTGGTTTCGAGGCGGGCCCTGGGGAAGCCACCTCACCTGGACCGCCTCGGGGGCCACGAGGCCAGGCCATGGGTTTAATTAAAACTGAAGAGAAGTCTCTTGTGAGCATTTCTTTGTTGAGATGTAAAGAGAAACACCATGGTAAATATTTGCAATTCTAGCCATTATGGTTTAGAGTGTGTGAAAATATGATGGTGATTACTAGTCTAGTAATATGACTTCCATTAGAAGCATGGCTGTATTGGTACTAAACAAGCCATAATGAAATTTCGAGTTCACAATACTTGAACTTGAAAGGTTATGTTTCCTTGAATTGATCATTATTTAATAGCTTGAATTTTTTTGGTCAGTGGAGGGGCTTGAACTCACTTCCTGAGACCTGTCCCTGAGCCTCAGGTTAGCCTGCTCACTTGAGCCACAGCGCCACTTCTGTGAGTGTTTAACTGGAAATCAGAGTCTCACAGTAATTTTCCAGTCTGAGTTGGCTTCTAACCATGGTCCTCAGATCTCAGCTCCTTGAGTAGCTAAAATTATAGGTTTGTATTACCAGTGCCCAGCTAATCAGTGTTTCTCCCATTTTTCTAAAATTATTATTTTTTTTAATCATACGCTTGAACTCAGCGAATGGATGATACCCTAATCTTTTTGTGATCAGGGCTAATGCTTTATTTTTTAAGCCAAAATTCCACTTCCACTGTGATAGGAGTATCACAGACTTTCCTGCTCAGGTTGACTTTGAACCTCGATGCTAAAATCTCAGTCTCCTGCATGACTAGAATTACAGGCATGAGCCAGTAAACTCTGGCAGGCTGGCATTGAACTACTATATTCTGGATCTTTATTTCTTCAGTAATTAGGATTACTGGGATTATGAACCACTGAGACAGTGGCTGATTAATTCTATGTCCACGAAATTCAAATATCTTGTATTTTTTCCTCATGATGGTACATTTGTCTTTGTATAAAAATAATTATCAAATCCAATGTCATCTAAATTTCCTCCTATGTAATTTTTCAGAGTGTTTTTAATTATAAAGAAAAGAAAACTAAGGATTAGAATCTCCCAAGACTGAGGATTTACTATAAGCCCTGTTAATTAATTTTATTAATTCATTGGTAATAACTTGAACCCAATAGGTGATACTAGGTGATACTGAGAATTTAACTTTGTTACTTAATAGTATGACCAGAGTTTACTAATAAGTTTAATAATTTACAAAGGTAATAAGAGCTAGTAGTTTACTTTTCACTATTGATATCATTGGTCAATATTAATAACATGTTCTAGTAGGAATTTCTGTACAACTCTATATTAATTCATTTCTTTTTGTAAAGTAGATTTATAATAATATAAATTTCCCTATGTAACATGGGAAAAAAGATTGGACTAAAAATATATGACTTGGCCAGGATTTTTTTCTAGTGGTAGAGTTCTTGCCTAGCATGCAGAAAGACCTGGGTTCAAGTCCTTGGTACCACATATATATATATAAATGCCAGAAGTGGTGCCGTGACTCAAGTGGAAGAGCACTAGCCTTGAGAAAGCCCAAGATAATGCTCAGGCCCAGAGATCAAGCCCTGGCCTGGCCAAAAAATAAATAAAATAAAATAAAAATAGGTGGCTTTGTTTTTGTGGTGAGTATGGCTACACCATTAAATCTTACTCTCTCATGAGTTAAATCTTTCTCTTTACTGAAATGCTTCATTAGCTTACACAAATGATTAAGTTTTTCTGTGATATATTGTGATGGTTCTTTGCTAGGCCCTCTTTCTGTCTCTCTCTCCTCTTCCCTCTCCTCCTCCTTCTTTTGCTTCAACTACTTTACTACAGGTGCTATATATTTATGTATGTATGTATGTAAATATGTATGTATGGATGGATGGATGAATGGATGGATGGATGAGTTTTTGATAGTAGCTAAGGATGAACTCAAGCCTTTGATTGGTTGACTGGTTCAACTAAGGGCAACCTAGTTAGGGCTTTGTATTTGCTACAAAGGCTTTCTGCCACTTGAGCTATGCTTCTACCATATTTTTCAGGGTGGGGAGGGATATTTTTGGAGGTAAAAATCTTACTGACTTTTCTGCTCTGACTAGCTTTGAACTAATTCTGTAGATTTTAGTCCTGTGTTTCTAAAGTCGCAGATATGAGCCACTGATGCCTGGTTGTTCAAGATCTTATGAAATCTGATAAGACATGTTGGACCTGCTTTTAAACATATCCTGATAATAGTTGAGCAAATATTTATTGATATTTTATTATCTTAGTATCCAGGGTGGAAATGATCTTGAGATCATGTGGAAAATAGATGCTGGGAAAATAATGACAGCAACATTATAACCCTGTGATTTTTAAAATGATTGTACTAGTCATTTATGATAACTAAGATAAATAGCCTTGAAAGATATAAATAACCTTGAAAATAAAAATGGGACGACTTTTGCTGATAGTTCAATCCATTATTTCTGTGGCCTACCATAGCCTAATGCATAAGGGCAATCACAGTCGCAGAGGTCTGTTCACCTCATGCAGTCAGGAAGAAAAGAGAGAGAAGAAAATCAAAGTACTGGATTCCCATCACCCACTTTAGGACAATTATAAAGTGACTTAGCTTCCTTTCACTAGGTCACACCTTATGAAGGTCCCAAAACTTCATAATAGCATCAGAGACTATACGATACAGGTAGCACATGGTTCTTTGGGGAACATCTCGCTTCCAGATTGTAGCAGGGATAGTTAATGTAAAGTGTTGTCTGAAGAAGACCAGTCCTAAACAAAAGTTAAATCTTACATCTAAATTATAATAGCATTGAGTAGTGTTCAGTAGATTCTGTCATTTTCCTCTTGATTTTGGAATTGTGTCTTTTTCTGCTCCTCCTATTTTTATCTACTCATCTGGTTAGGATTTGTTTTCTCCACTTTTGCATGTTGATTTGTATGCAGGATACATTTGAATGTCTTCTGTCTGATGGCTTAGTGAGGTTAATCATTTTAGCTTTTGTTTGTCATGGGATGGTTTTATTTGTCCCTCAGTTATGAATGAAAACTGAATAGAGTATGCTGGGTTTGAAATTGGTTGCTTTCAATGCTTGATGTATATTCTTCCAAGACATCCTTGATTTTACGGTTTCTGCTGATAAATTTGTTATTGTACAAATAAATTTTCTCATGTAAGTAGTATCTGATTTTTTTTCTCAAAAATACTTTTACTCTTTTATTTTCTACACTTGATCTTAGCCAAAAGGCCGCGAAGCGATACTCTTTTATTTTCTGAACGTAACTTTTCCCAAAAAATACATAATGTTCTTTTCTGTTCTGGTCTGTTGGGGGTTCTACACCGTCTTCTCTTTCTCAAGATTTGGTAAATTTCCCTATACTCTTTTATTAAAGATATTTCCTATGACTTTAATTGTCTGAACTTTTCCTGCGAAAGCTCAGACTTTGAGCAATTTCATGAAGTGTTTAGTTTTTGAAATGTTACTGGTCAACTGTTAGATATAGAATCAGAAACAAACATCTTATTTACATCTTCCATATCCAAAAATTTAATGGAGAGAATATCATGAAAACAAAAATGATTTTTATTTGATTACAATACTGAAATGTTCCCTTATATTTCTTGACAGTGTAATCTCTCTTGGTGTATGACTTTATTACTTAATTAAGTTATCTAATGGCAGAAAGATAAGTTTCTATTCCTTTCCTTAAACTATTTTTCAGTTTTTTCCTATAATAGACATAGATAGCAAGGCAAGGTGATGCATGTCTGTAATCACAGGCTACTCAGAAAATAGAGATGAGATGATCATGTTTTCAGGCCAATGTGGGCAAAAACTTAGCAAAAGCCTTGTCTCAAAAAATAACCTGTGCCTGGTAGCATATCACAGTAATCCCAGGGAGACATTCATAGTATGGTAACTAACAAAGTCAGATGCCATAGGAATCCAGAAATACTTAGCCTCCAGAAATGACTAAAACAAAAGGCCCAAGTATATGGCTCAAGTATATGGCTCAAAATTCCAGTATTTTACAAATATAGATTAAGTAGATATATTTATAAGTCATATGTATTTCAATCTGTTCTGAGTACACCAATAAAGTACCTTACATTGGGAAGTTTGTAAAACAAAGAAATTTATTTCTTATGGAACTAGAAGTTAGGAGTTCTAAGGTCAATTCTATCAGATTCAATATCTGTTGAAAGCCTACTTTCTCATAGATAGAAATCTCCCACTTTAAGCCTAAATGACTACATAGTGAGGGAATAAACCACCTTCCTTGGGAATCTTTTACAAGACTCATTCTGGGGGACTCTAGTCTCAGAATCTACTCTGTAAAGTTACAATACTATGTAACGCTATTACAAGTAGCTTGGAATTGCATATATTCATAAGTGTGCTTATATGCATTGCATTTAGCTTTTAAATATAATGAAAATTAATGAACTAAGATTTAAACCAACAAAGAGTTCAAGTTCTTGAGGAGGTTCAATGATTTTATGAATAGAACTTACAGATACAATTTAATTTAATGATAGTACACCAGAATAAGAACAGGATGCAAATATTAAAAGAAGAGTTGCGTACATGAAATACTTGAGTGGCATTTGTGTCTCCATTGTTTTCTTACATTAATAGAAGACACAGGTCTTCTTTGTATGAAACAAACCAGTAAATATCCTTGTCCAATACAACCCTAAAGACCCTTTGATATTTAGAAAGATATTAGCTTATCATCACTCAAGAGTCATTTCTTTTTTTTTTTTTGGCCAGGCCTGGGCTTAACCTCAGGGCCTGAGCACTGTCCTTGAACTTTCTCAAGGCTAGAGCTCTACCACTTGAGCCTCAGCACCAGTTCTGGCTTTTTTCTATGCATATGGTACCGAGGAATCGAACCCGGGTCTTCATGCATGCTAGGCAAGCACTTTAACCACTAGGCCAAACTCCCGGCCCCTCAAGAGTCATTTCTTGACTCATGATAGAAAGAAAGCAAATGATGAAAAGTGAAGTCATTTAAGTTAACAATAGAATTTTACAGTAAGAGGAGGGCCATAAATTTTATCTCAGACTAAAATATGATTTCTCCCAATATCTAGGACATTCTATTCAGAAAGAAATAGATTACTGATCAGGTGATGTTATAGCCACTCCATGGTTTTTATACTTTCTGCTTTCTATCTTCCAAACAAACACATACAGATAAGTGTGCAATAAATATGGATTCTTACCTACAGACACTGATCATACTTCAGAATTAGTTTCAAAAATAAAAACTCAGCAATGTAATCATACCAACTTTTAACAGATACAGGATATTTTGTTGGGACCACAAAACTTGAAGAGAGTGAAGAGAAAAAATATGAAGAGAAGTAAGTTTCCATTCAAGGGAAGAAAATTAAACAACAACAAAAAACCCCAGCTAGCATCAAAGGTGATAAAGAAGAAATATGCAGTGATTCATTGATTAATGGATCTGTGTAAGGAAGGAGATGTTTGAATGTGACCTTTTCCACAGATATGTTTCCAGGCCATATCATCAGAAAAAAAATGGTATCCTGTGTAAAGATCTAAACATGCACACATTATGAGAGATAGCTGGCAGTTCATAGTAAACTCTATTTAAAGTGAGTGTTAAAATGTACTGTTATATATAACTAAAAATAACAAATCTTATATTTGTGTTTATGAACA
>JANJXV010002470.1:0-28318 GCA_024803745.1 Megascapheus bottae
ACTCCGTTTTGACTTCACACTCTTCCATTCTGGGACTTCACACACCTCCATTCTGTGACTTCACACACCACCATTGTTTGACTTCACACACCTCCATTCTTTCACTTCACACACCTCCATTCCACGACTTCACACAACTCCATTCTATGAGTTCAGAAACATCCATTCTATGAGTTCACACACCACAATTTTGTCTTCACACACCTCCATTCTATGACTTCACACACCTTCATTCTTAATTCAGAAACATCCATTCTATGACTTCACACACCTTCATTCTATGACTTCACACACCTCCATTCTATGACTTCACACACCTCTATTCTATGATTTCCCACGTCCATTTTGACTTCACACACATAAAATATATGACTTCAAACACCTCAATTCTGTGACTTCACACACCTCCATTCTATGACTTCACAAACCTCCATTCTGTGACTTCACACACCTCCATTCTATGATTTCACACACCTCCAATCTATGACTTCACACACCTCCATTTTATGATGTCACACACCTCCATTTTGACTTCTCACACCTCCATTATGTGACTTCACACACCTCTCTTCTGTGACTTCACACACCTCCATTCTCTGCCTTCACACACCTCCATTCTGAGTTCACACACCTCCATTCTGTGACTTCACAAACCTCTATTCTATGATTTAACACACCTCCATTCTATGACTTCTCACACCTCCATTTTAGGACGTCACACACCTCCATTTTGACTTCATACACTTCCATTCTGTGACTTCACACACCTCCATTCTATGACTTCACACACTTCCATTGGGACGTCACACACCTCCATTCTATGAGTTCACACACCTCCATTCCATGACTTCACACACATCCATTCTATGACTTCACACACCTCCATTCTATGAGTTCACACACCTCCATTCTTTGACTTCACACACCTCCATTCCACGACTTCACACAACTCCATTCTATGATTTCACATACCTCCATGCTGCAACTTCTCACACCTCCATTCTGTGACTTCACACACCTCCATTCTGAGTTCACACACCTCCATTCTGTGACTTCACAAACCTCCATTCTATGATTTCACAGAGCTCCATTCTCTGACTTCACACACTTCAATTTTATGACGTCACACACCTCCATTTTGACTTCTCACACCTCCATTCTGTGACTTCACAGACCTCCATTCTATGACTTCACACACTTCCTTTGTGACGTCACACACCTCCATTCTATGAGTTCACACACCTCCATTCTATGACTTCACACACTTCCATTTTATGACGTCACACACCTCCATTCTGACTTCACGCACCTCCATTTTATGACTTTACACACTTCCATTCTATGACTTCACACACCTCCATTCTGTGACTTCACACACCTCCATTCTGTGACTTCACACACCTTCATTCTATGACTTCGCACACCTCCATTCTATGACTTCATACCCGTCCATTCTGTGACTTCACACACCTCCATTCTATGACTTCACACACCTCCATTCTGTGACTTCACCCACCTCCATTCTGTGACTTCACACACCTCTATTCTTCGAATTCACACCCCTCCAATTTGACTTCACATACCTCCATTCTATTACTTCACAAACCTCCATTCTGTGACGTCACACAACTCCATTCTGTGACTTCACAAAACTCCATTCTTAATTTCACACACCTCCATTCTATGACTTCACACACCTCCAGTTTATGACGTCACACACCTCCATTTTGACTTCACACACCTCCATTATGTGACTTCACACACCTCCCTTCTGTGTCTTCACACACCTCCATTCTATGACTTCACACACCTCCATTCTGTGACTTCACACACCTCCATTCTATGACTTCACACACTTCCATTCTGTGATTTCACATACCTCCATTCTGAGTTCACACACCTCCATTCTGTGACTTCACAAACCTCCATTCTATGTTTTCACACAGCTCCAATCTATGACTTCACACACCTCCATTTTATGACGTCACACACCTCCATTTTGACTTCTCACCACCTCCATTCTGTGACTTCACACACCTCCATTCTGAGTTCACACACCTCCATTCTGTGACTTCACAAACCTCCATTCTATGATTTCACAGAGCTCCATTCTATGACTTCACACACTTCCATTTTATGACGTCACACACCTCCATTTTGACTTCTCACACCTCCATTCTGTGACTTCACATACCTCCATTCTATGACTTCACACACTTCCTTTGTGACGTCACACACCTCCATTCTATGAGTTCACACACCTCCATTCTATGACTTCACACACCTCCATCTGTGTTCACACACCTCCATTCTATGACTTGACACACTTCCATTTTATGACGTCACACACCTCCATTCTGACTTCACGCACCTCCATTCTATGACTTTACACACTTCCATTCTATGACTTCACACACCTCCATTCTGTGACTTCACACACCTCCATTCTGTGACTTCACACACCTTCATTCTATGACTTCACACACCTCCATTCTATGACTTCACACACCTCTATTCTATGATTTCACACATCCATTTTGACTTCACACACATAAAATATATGACTTCAAACACCTCAATTCTGTGACTTCACACACCTCCATTCTATGACTTCATACCCGTCCATTCTGTGACTTCACACACTTCCATTCTATGACTTCACACACCTCCATTCTGTGACTTCACCCACCTCCA
Organism: Megascapheus bottae; assembly: GCA_024803745.1. Lineage (NCBI taxonomy): Eukaryota > Metazoa > Chordata > Mammalia > Rodentia > Geomyidae > Megascapheus > Megascapheus bottae. Next base: position 2,695 of record JANJXV010002470.1, read on the forward strand.
TTCTGTGACTTCACACACCTCTATTCTCCGACTTCACACCCCTCAAATTTGACTTCACATACCTCCATTCTATTACTTCACAAACCTCCATTCTGTGACGTCACACAACTCCATTCTGTGACTTCACAAATCTCGATTCTATAATTTCACACACCTCCATTCTATGACTTCACACACCTCCAGTTTATGACGTCACACACTTCCATTTTGATTTCACACACCTCCATTATGTGACTTCACACACCTCCCTTCTGTGTCTTCACACACCTCCATTCTATGACTTCACACACCTCCATTTTATGACGTCACACACCTCCATTTTGACTTCTCACACCTCCATTCTGTGACCTCACACACCTCCATTCTATGACTTCACACACCTCCATTCTATGACCTCACACACTCTCATTCTGTGATTTCACACACCTCCATTCTATGACTTCACACACCCATTTTGACTTCACACACCTCCAATATATGACTTCAAACACCTCAATTCTGTGACTTCACACACCTCCATTCTATGACTTCATACCGTCCATTCTGTGACTTCACACACCTCCATTCTATGACTTCACACACTTCAATTCTATGACTTCACACACCTCCATTCTGTGACTTTACACACCTCCATTCTGACTTCACACACCTCCATTCTGTGTCGTCACACACCTCCATACTGTGACTTCCCACACCTCCATTCTGTGACTTCACACACCTCCATTCTATGATTTCACACACGTCCATTCTGAATTCACACAGCTCCATTCTGTGACTTCACACGCCTCCATTCTGAATTCACACAGCTCCATTCTGTGACTTCTCAAAACTCCATTCTATGATTTCACACACCTCCATACTATGACTTCACACAACTCCATCTATGACTTCACATACCTGCATTCTGACATCACACACCTCCATTCTATGACTTCACAGACCTCGAATCTGTGACTTAACTCACCTGCACTCTATGACTTCACACTCCTCCATTCTATGACTTCACAGACCTCCTTTCTATGAATTCACACACCTCCATTTTGTGACTTCACACACCTCCATTCCATGACTTCACACACATCCATTCTATGACTTCACACACCTCCATTCTATGAGTTCACACACCTCCATTCTTTAACTTCACACACCTCCATTTTGACTTCACACACCTACATTCTGTGACTTCACACACCTCCATTTGTGACTTCACACACCACCATTTGATTTCACACACCTCCCTTCTGTGACTTCACACACCTCCATTCTTTGACTTCACACACCTCCGTTTTGACTTCACACTCTTCCATTCTGGGACTTCACACACCTCCATTCTGTGACTTCACACACCACCATTGTTTGACTTCACACACCTCCATTCTTTCACTTCACACACCTCCATTCCACGACTTCACACAACTCCATTCTATGAGTTCAGAAACATCCATTCTATGAGTTCACACACCACAATTTTGTCTTCACACACCTCCATTCTATGACTTCACACACCTTCATTCTTAATTCAGAAACATCCATTCTATGACTTCACACACCTTCATTCTATGACTTCACACACCTCCATTCTATGACTTCACACACCTCTATTCTATGATTTCCCACGTCCATTTTGACTTCACACACATAAAATATATGACTTCAAACACCTCAATTCTGTGACTTCACACACCTCCATTCTATGACTTCACAAACCTCCATTCTGTGACTTCACACACCTCCATTCTATGATTTCACACACCTCCAATCTATGACTTCACACACCTCCATTTTATGATGTCACACACCTCCATTTTGACTTCTCACACCTCCATTATGTGACTTCACACACCTCTCTTCTGTGACTTCACACACCTCCATTCTCTGCCTTCACACACCTCCATTCTGAGTTCACACACCTCCATTCTGTGACTTCACAAACCTCTATTCTATGATTTAACACACCTCCATTCTATGACTTCTCACACCTCCATTTTAGGACGTCACACACCTCCATTTTGACTTCATACACTTCCATTCTGTGACTTCACACACCTCCATTCTATGACTTCACACACTTCCATTGGGACGTCACACACCTCCATTCTATGAGTTCACACACCTCCATTCCATGACTTCACACACATCCATTCTATGACTTCACACACCTCCATTCTATGAGTTCACACACCTCCATTCTTTGACTTCACACACCTCCATTCCACGACTTCACACAACTCCATTCTATGATTTCACATACCTCCATGCTGCAACTTCTCACACCTCCATTCTGTGACTTCACACACCTCCATTCTGAGTTCACACACCTCCATTCTGTGACTTCACAAACCTCCATTCTATGATTTCACAGAGCTCCATTCTCTGACTTCACACACTTCAATTTTATGACGTCACACACCTCCATTTTGACTTCTCACACCTCCATTCTGTGACTTCACAGACCTCCATTCTATGACTTCACACACTTCCTTTGTGACGTCACACACCTCCATTCTATGAGTTCACACACCTCCATTCTATGACTTCACACACTTCCATTTTATGACGTCACACACCTCCATTCTGACTTCACGCACCTCCATTTTATGACTTTACACACTTCCATTCTATGACTTCACACACCTCCATTCTGTGACTTCACACACCTCCATTCTGTGACTTCACACACCTTCATTCTATGACTTCGCACACCTCCATTCTATTACTTCATACCCGTCCATTCTGTGACTTCACACACCTCCATTCTATGACTTCACACACCTCCATTCTGTGACTTCACCCACCTCCATTCTGTGACTTCACACACCTCTATTCTTCGAATTCACACCCCTCCAATTTGACTTCACATACCTCCATTCTATTACTTCACAAACCTCCATTCTGTGACGTCACACAACTCCATTCTGTGACTTCACAAAACTCCATTCTTAATTTCACACACCTCCATTCTATGACTTCACACACCTCCAGTTTATGACGTCACACACCTCCATTTTGACTTCACACACCTCCATTATGTGACTTCACACACCTCCCTTCTGTGTCTTCACACACCTCCATTCTATGACTTCACACACCTCCATTCTGTGACTTCACACACCTCCATTCTATGACTTCACACACTTCCATTCTGTGATTTCACATACCTCCATTCTGAGTTCACACACCTCCATTCTGTGACTTCACAAACCTCCATTCTATGTTTTCACACAGCTCCAATCTATGACTTCACACACCTCCATTTTATGACGTCACACACCTCCATTTTGACTTCTCACACCTCCATTCTGTGACTTCACACACCTCCTTTCTATGACTTCACACACTTCCTTGTGACGTCACACACCTCCATTCTATGAGTTCACACACCTCCACTCTATGACTTCACACACCTCCATTCTGACTTCACACACCTCCATTCTATGACTTCACAGACCTCGAATATGTGACTTCACTCACCTCAACTCTAGGACTTCACACTCCTCCAATCTATGACTTCGCACATCTCTTTCTATGACTTCAACCACCTCCATTTTATGACTTCACACACCTCCATTTTGTGACTTCACACACCTCCAGTCTATGACCTCACACACCCTCATTCTGTGATTTCACATACCTCCATTCTATGACTTCACACACCCATTTTGACTTCACACACCTCCATTCTATGACTTCATACCGTCCATTCTGTGACATCACACACCTCCATTCTATGACTTCACACACTTCAATTCTATGACTTCACACACCTCCATTCTGTGACTTTACACACCTCCATTCTGACTTCACACACCTCCATTCTGACTTCACACACCTTCATTCTGTGAATTCACACACCTCCATTCTATGTGTTCACATACCTCCATTCTATGACTTCACACACCTTCATTCTTACTTCAGAAACATCCATTCTATGACTTCACACAACCCCATTCTATGACTTCACAAACCTCCATTCTGTGACTTCACACACCTCCATTCTGAGTTCACACAACTCCATTCGGTGACTTCACACACCTCCATTCTAACTTCACACACCTCCATTCTATGACTTCACACACTTCCATTCTATGACTTCACACACCTCCATTCTGTGACTTCACACACCTCCATTCTGTGTTCACACACCTCCATTCTGTGACTTCACACACCTCCATTCTGTGACTTCACACACCTCCATTCTGTGACTTCACACACTTCCATTCTATGACTTCACACACCTCCATTCTATAACTTCACACATCCATTTTGACTTTACACACCTCCAATATATGTCTTCAAACACCTCAATTCTGTGACTTCACACACCTCCATTCTATGAATTCACACACCCATTTTGACTTCGCACACCTCTTATATATGACTTCAAACACCTCAATTCTGTGACTTCACACACCTCCATTCTATGAGTTCATACCATCCATTCTGTGACTTCACACACCTCCATTCTGTGACTTCACCCACCTCCATTCTGTGACTTCACACACCTCTATTCTCCGACTTCACACCCCTCCAATTTGACTTCACATACCTCCATTCTATGACTTCAGAAACCTCCATTCTGTGACGTCACACAACTCCATTCTGCGACTTCACAAACCTCCATTATATAATTTCACACACCTCCATTCTATGACTTCACACACCTGCAGTTTATGACGTCACACACCTCCATTTTGACTTCACACACCTCCATTATGTGACTTCACACACCTCCCTTCTGTGTCTTCACACACCTCCATTATATGACTTCACACACCTTCATTCTGTGACTTCACACACCTCCATTCTATGACTTCACACACTTCCATTCTATGATTTCACATACCTCCATGCTGTAACTTCTCACACCTCCATTCTGTGACTTCACACACCTCCATTCTGAGTTCACACACCTCCATTCTGTGACTTCACAAACCTCCATTCTATGATTTCACAGAGCTCCATTCTATGACTTCACACACTTCCATTTTATGACGTCACACACCTCCATTTTGACTTCTCACACCTCCATTCTGTGACTTCACATACCTCCATTCTATGACTTCACACACTTCCTTTGTGACGTCACACACCTCCATTCTATGAGTTCACACACCTCCATTCTATGACTTCACACACCTCCATTCTGTGTTCACACACCTCCATTCTATGACTTGACACACTTCCATTTTATGACGTCACACACCTCCATTCTGACTTCACGCACCTCCATTCTATGACTTTACACACTTCCATTCTATGACTTCACACACCTCCATTCTGTGACTTCACACACCTCCATTCTGTGACTTCACACACCACCATTTTGATTTCACACACCTCCATTCTGTGACTTCACACACCTCCATTCTGTGACTTCACACACCACCATTGTTTGACTTCACACACCTCCATTCTTTCACTTCACACACCTCCATTCCACGACTTCACACAACTCCATTCTATGAGTTCAGAAACATCCATTCTATGAGTTCACACACCACAATTTTGTCTTCACACAACTCCATTCTATGACTTCACACACCTTCATTCTTAATTCAGAAACATCCATTCTATGACTTCACACACCTCCATTCTATGACTTCAAAAACCTCCATTCTGTGACTTCACACACCTCCATTCTGACTTCACACACCTCTATTCATTGACTTCACACACCTCCATTTTGACTTCACGCACCTCCATTCTATGACTTTACACAATAACATTCTATGACTTCACACACCTCCATTCTGTGACTTCACACACCTCCATTCTGTGTCTTCACACACCTTCATTCTATGACTTCACACACCTCTATTCTATGACTTCACACACCTCTATTCTATGATTTCACACATCCATTTTGACTTCACACACATAATATATATGACTTCAAACACCTCAATTCTGTGACTTCACACACCTCCATTCTATGACTTCATACCCGTCCATTCTGTGACTTCACACACCTCCATTCTATGACTTCACACACCTCCATTCTGTGACTTCACCCACCTCCATTCTGTGACTTCACACACCTCTATTCTCCGACTTCACACCCCTCCAATTTGACTTCACATACCTCCATTCTATGACTTCACAAACCTCCATTCTGTGACGTCACACAACTCCATTCTGTGACTTCACAAACCTCCAATCTATAATTTCACACACCTCCATTCTATGACTTCACACACCTCCAGTTTATGACGTCACACACCTCCATTTTGACTTCACACACCTCCATTATGTGACTTCACACACCTCCCTTCTGTGTCTTCACACACCTCCATTCTATGACTTCACACACCTTCATTCTGTGACTTCACACACCTCCATTCTATGACTTCACACACTTCCATTCTATGATTTCACATACCTCCATGCTGTAACTTCTCACACCTCCATTCTGTGACTTCACACACCTCCATTCTGAGTTCACACACCTCCATTCTGTGACTTCACAAACCTCCATTCTATGATTTCACAGAGCTCCATTCGATGACTTCACACACTGCCATTTTATGACGTCACACACCTCCATTTTGACTTCTCCCACCTCCATTCTGTGACTTCACACACCTCCATTCTATGACTTCACACACTTCCTTTGTGACGTCACACACCTCCATTCTATGAGTTCACACACCTCCATTCTATGACTTCACACACTTCCATTTTATGACGTCACACACCTCCATTCTAACTTCGCGCACCTCCATTCTATGACTTTACACACTTCCATTCTATGACTTCACACACCTCCATTCTGTGACTTCACACACCTCCATTCTGTGACTTCACACACCTTCATTCTATGACTTCACACACCTCCATTCTATGACTTCACACACCTCCATTCTGTGACTTCACCCACCTCCATTCTGTGACTTCACACACCTCTATTCTCCGACTTCACACCCCTCCAATTTGACTTCACATACCTCCATTCTATGACTTCACAAACCTCCATTCTGTGACGTCACACAACTCCATTCTGTGACTTCACAAACCTCCATTCTATAATTTCACACATCTCCATTCTATGACTTCACACACCTCCAGTTGATGACGTCACACACCTCCATTTTGACTTCACACACCTCCATTATGTGACTTCACACACCTCCCTTCTGTGTCTTCACACACCTCCATTCTATGACTTCACACACCTCCATTTTATGACGTCACACACCTCCATTTTGACTTCTCACACCTCCATTCTGTGACTTCACACACCTCCATTCTATGACTTCACACACTTCCTTTGTGACGTCACTCACCTCCATTCTATGTGTTCACACACCTCCATTCTATGACTTCACACACCTCCATTCTGAGTTCACACACCTCCATTCTATGACTTCACAGACCTCGAATATGTGACTTCACTCACCTCCACTCTAGGACTTCACACTCCTCCATTCTATGACTTCCCCCATCTCTTTCTTTGACTTCACCCACCTCCATTTTATGACTTCACACACCTCCATTCTGTGACTTCACACACCTCCATTCTATGACCTCACACACCCTCATTCTGTGATTTCACACACCTCCATTCTATGACTTCACACACCCATTTTGACTTCACACACCTCCAATATATGACTTCAAACACCTCAATTCTGTGACTTCACACACCTCCATTCTATGACTTCACAGACCTCCTTTCTATGACTTCAGACACCTCCATTCTTTGACTTCACACACCTCCATTCCATGACTTCACACACATCCATTCTATGACTTCACACACCTCCATTCTATGAGTTCACAAACCTCCACTCTTTGACTTCACACACCTCCATTTTGACTTCACACACCTACATTCTGTGACTTCACACACCTCCATTTGTGACTTCACACACCACCATTTTGATTTCACACACCTCCATTCTGTGACTTCACACACCTCCATTCTTTGACTTCACACACCTCCGTTTTGACTTCACACACTTCCATTCTGGGACTTCATACACCTCCATTCTGTGACTTCACACACCACCATTGTTTGACTTCACACACCTCCATTCTTTGACTTCACACACCTCCGTTCCACGACTTCACACAACTCCATTCTATGAGTTCAGAAACATCCATTCTATGAATTCACACACCACAATTTTGTCTTCACACACCTCCATTCTATGACTTCACACAACTTCATTCTTAATTCAGAAACATCCATCCTATGACTTCACACACCTCCATTCTATGACTTCAAAAACCTCCATTCTGTGACTTCACACACCTCCATTCTGACTTCACACACCTCCATTCTATGACTTTACACACTTCCATTCTATGACTTCACACACCTTCATTCTATGACTTCACCCACCTCCATTCTATGACTTCACACACCTCTATTCTATGATTTCACACATCCATTTTGACTTCACACACATAAAATATATGACTTCAAACACCTCAATTCTGTGACTTCACACACGTCCATTCTACGACTTCATACCCGTCCATTCTGTGACTTCACACACCTCCATTCTATGACTTCACACACCTCCATTCTGTGACTTCACCCACCTCCATTCTGTGACTTCACACACCTCTATTCTCCGACTTCACACCCCTCCAATTTGACTTCACATACCTCCATTCTATGACTTCACAAACCTCCATTCTGTGACGTCACACAACTCCATTCTGTGACTTCACAAACCTCCATTCTATAATTTCACACATCTCCATTCTATGACTTCACACACCTCCAGTTGATGACGTCACACACCTCCATTTTGACTTCACACACCTCCATTATGTGACTTCACACACCTCCCTTCTGTGTCTTCACACACCTCCATTCTATGACTTCACACACCTCCATTTTATGACGTCACACACCTCCATTTTGACTTCTCACACCTCCATTCTGTGACTTCACACACCTCCATTCTATGACTTCACACACTTCCTTTGTGACGTCACTCACCTCCATTCTATGTGTTCACACACCTCCATTCTATGACTTCACACACCTCCATTCTGAGTTCACACACCTCCATTCTATGACTTCACAGACCTCGAATATGTGACTTCACTCACCTCCACTCTAGGACTTCACACTCCTCCATTCTATGACTTCCCCCATCTCTTTCTTTGACTTCACCCACCTCCATTTTATGACTTCACACACCTCCATTCTGTGACTTCACACACCTCCATTCTATGACCTCACACACCCTCATTCTGTGATTTCACACACCTCCATTCTATGACTTCACACACCCATTTTGACTTCACACACCTCCAATATATGACTTCAAACACCTCAATTCTGTGACTTCACACACCTCCATTCTATGACTTCACAGACCTCCTTTCTATGACTTCAGACACCTCCATTCTTTGACTTCACACACCTCCATTCCATGACTTCACACACATCCATTCTATGACTTCACACACCTCCATTCTATGAGTTCACAAACCTCCACTCTTTGACTTCACACACCTCCATTTTGACTTCACACACCTACATTCTGTGACTTCACACACCTCCATTTGTGACTTCACACACCACCATTTTGATTTCACACACCTCCATTCTGTGACTTCACACACCTCCATTCTTTGACTTCACACACCTCCGTTTTGACTTCACACACTTCCATTCTGGGACTTCATACACCTCCATTCTGTGACTTCACACACCACCATTGTTTGACTTCACACACCTCCATTCTTTGACTTCACACACCTCCGTTCCACGACTTCACACAACTCCATTCTATGAGTTCAGAAACATCCATTCTATGAATTCACACACCACAATTTTGTCTTCACACACCTCCATTCTATGACTTCACACAACTTCATTCTTAATTCAGAAACATCCATCCTATGACTTCACACACCTCCATTCTATGACTTCAAAAACCTCCATTCTGTGACTTCACACACCTCCATTCTGACTTCACACACCTCCATTCTATGACTTTACACACTTCCATTCTATGACTTCACACACCTTCATTCTATGACTTCACCCACCTCCATTCTATGACTTCACACACCTCTATTCTATGATTTCACACATCCATTTTGACTTCACACACATAAAATATATGACTTCAAACACCTCAATTCTGTGACTTCACACACGTCCATTCTACGACTTCATACCCGTCCATTCTGTGACTTCACACACCTCCATTCTATGACTTCACACACCTCCATTCTGTGACTTCACCCACCTCCATTCTGTGACTTCACACACCTCTATTCTCCGACTTCACACCCCTCCAATTTGACTTCACATACCTCCATTCTATGACTTCAGAAACCTCCATTCTGTGACGTCACACAACTCCATTCTGCGACTTCACAAACCTCCATTATATAATTTCACACACCTCCATTCTATGACTTCACACACCTGCAGTTTATGACGTCACACACCTCCATTTTGACTTCACACACCTCCATTATGTGACTTCACACACCTCCCTTCTGTGTCTTCACACACCTCCATTATATGACTTCACACACCTTCATTCTGTGACTTCACACACCTCCATTCTATGACTTCACACACTTCCATTCTATGATTTCACATACCTCCATGCTGTAACTTCTCACACCTCCATTCTGTGACTTCACACACCTCCATTCTGAGTTCACACACCTCCATTCTGTGACTTCACAAACCTCCATTCTATGATTTCACAGAGCTCCATTCTATGACTTCACACACTTCCATTTTATGACGTCACACACCTCCATTTTGACTTCTCACACCTCCATTCTGTGACTTCACATACCTCCATTCTATGACTTCACACACTTCCTTTGTGACGTCACACACCTCCATTCTATGAGTTCACACACCTCCATTCTATGACTTCACACACCTCCATTCTGTGTTCACACACCTCCATTCTATGACTTGACACACTTCCATTTTATGACGTCACACACCTCCATTCTGACTTCACGCACCTCCATTCTATGACTTTACACACTTCCATTCTATGACTTCACACACCTCCATTCTGTGACTTCACACACCTCCATTCTGTGACTTCACACACCTTCATTCTATGACTTCACACACCTCCATTCTATGACTTCACACACCTCTATTCTATGATTTCACACATCCATTTTGACTTCACACACATAAAATATATGACTTCAAACACCTCAATTCTGTGACTTCACACACCTCCATTCTATGACTTCATACCCGTCCATTCTGTGACTTCACACACTTCCATTCTATGACTTCACACACCTCCATTCTGTGACTTCACCCACCTCCATTCTGTGACTTCACACACCTCTATTCTCCGACTTCACACCCCTCAAATTTGACTTCACATACCTCCATTCTATTACTTCACAAACCTCCATTCTGTGACGTCACACAACTCCATTCTGTGACTTCACAAATCTCCATTCTATAATTTCACACAGCTCCATTCTATGACTTCACACACCTCCAGTTTATGACGTCACACACTTCCATTTTGATTTCACACACCTCCATTATGTGACTTCACACACCTCCCTTCTGTGTCTTCACACACCTCCATTCTATGACTTCACACCCCTCCATTTTATGACGTCACACACCTCCATTTTGACTTCTCACACCTCCATTCTGTGACTTCACACACCTCCATTCTATGACCTCACACACTCTCATTCTGTGATTTCACACACCTCCATTCTATGACTTCACACACCCATTTTGACTTCACACACCTCCAATATATGACTTCAAACACCTCAATTCTGTGACTTCACACACCTCCATTCTATGACTTCATACCGTCCATTCTGTGACTTCACACACCTCCATTCTATGACTTCACACACCTCCATTCTATGACCTCACACACTCTCATTCTGTGATTTCACACACCTCCATTCTATGACTTCACACACCCATTTTGACTTCACACACCTCCAATATATGACTTCAAACACCTCAATTCTGTGACTTCACACACCTCCATTCTATGACTTCATACCGTCCATTCTGTGACTTCACACACCTCCATTCTATGACTTCACACACTTCAATTCTATGACTTCACACACCTCCATTCTGTGACTTTACACACCTCCATTCTGACTTCACACACCTCCATTCTGTGACGTCACACACCTCCATACTGTGACTTCCCACACCTCCATTCTGTGACTTCACACACCTCCATTCTATGATTTCACACACGTCCATTCTGAATTCACACAGCTCCATTCTGTGACTTCACACGCCTCCATTCTGAATTCACACAGCTCCATTCTGTGACTTCTCAAAACTCCATTCTATGATTTCACACACCTCCATACTATGACTTCACACAACTCCATCTATGACTTCACATACCTGCATTCTGACATCACACACCTCCATTCTATGACTTCACAGACCTCGAATCTGTGACTTAACTCACCTGCACTCTATGACTTCACACTCCTCCATTCTATGACTTCACAGACCTCCTTTCTATGAATTCACACACCTCCATTTTGTGACTTCACACACCTCCATTCCATGACTTCACACACATCCATTCTATGACTTCACACACGTCCATTCTATGAGTTCACACACCTCCATTCTTTAACTTCACACACCTCCATTTTGACTTCACACACCTACATTCTGTGACTTCACACACCTCCATTTGTGACTTCACACACCACCATTTTGATTTCACACACCTCCCTTCTGTGACTTCACACACCTCCATTCTTTGACTTCACACACCTCCGTTTTGACTTCACACTCTTCCATTCTGGGACTTCACACACCTCCATTCTGTGACTTCACACACCACCATTGTTTGACTTCACACACCTCCATTCTTTCACTTCACACACCTCCATTCCACGACTTCACACAACTCCATTCTATGAGTTCAGAAACATCCATTCTATGAGTTCACACACCACAATTTTGTCTTCACACACCTCCATTCTATGACTTCACACACCTTCATTCTTAATTCAGAAACATCCATTCTATGACTTCACACACCTTCATTCTATGACTTCACACACCTCCATTCTATGACTTCACACACCTCTATTCTATGATTTCCCACGTCCATTTTGACTTCACACACATAAAATATATGACTTCAAACACCTCAATTCTGTGACTTCACACACCTCCATTCTATGACTTCACAAACCTCCATTCTGTGACTTCACACACCTCCATTCTATGATTTCACACACCTCCAATCTATGACTTCACACACCTCCATTTTATGATGTCACACACCTCCATTTTGACTTCTCACACCTCCATTATGTGACTTCACACACCTCTCTTCTGTGACTTCACACACCTCCATTCTCTGCCTTCACACACCTCCATTCTGAGTTCACACACCTCCATTCTGTGACTTCACAAACCTCTATTCTATGATTTAACACACCTCCATTCTATGACTTCTCACACCTCCATTTTAGGACTTCACACACCTCCATTTTGACTTCATACACTTCCATTCTGTGACTTCACACACCTCCATTCTATGACTTCACACACTTCCATTGGGACGTCACACACCTCCATTCTATGAGTTCACACACCTCCATTCCATGACTTCACACACATCCATTCTATGACTTCACACACCTCCATTCTATGAGTTCACACACCTCCATTCTTTGACTTCACACACCTCCATTCCACGACTTCACACAACTCCATTCTATGATTTCACATACCTCCATGCTGCAACTTCTCACACCTCCATTCTGTGACTTCACACACCTCCATTCTGAGTTCACACACCTCCATTCTGTGACTTCACAAACCTCCATTCTATGATTTCACAGAGCTCCATTCTCTGACTTCACACACTTCAATTTTATGACGTCACACACCTCCATTTTGACTTCTCACACCTCCATTCTGTGACTTCACAGACCTCCATTCTATGACTTCACACACTTCCTTTGTGACGTCACACACCTCCATTCTATGAGTTCACACACCTCCATTCTATGACTTCACACACTTCCATTTTATGACGTCACACACCTCCATTCTGACTTCACGCACCTCCATTTTATGACTTTACACACTTCCATTCTATGACTTCACACACCTCCATTCTGTGACTTCACACACCTCCATTCTGTGACTTCACACACCTTCATTCTATGACTTCGCACACCTCCATTCTATGACTTCATACCCGTCCATTCTGTGACTTCACACACCTCCATTCTATGACTTCACACACCTCCATTCTGTGACTTCACCCACCTCCATTCTGTGACTTCACACACCTCTATTCTTCGAATTCACACCCCTCCAATTTGACTTCACATACCTCCATTCTATTACTTCACAAACCTCCATTCTGTGACGTCACACAACTCCATTCTGTGACTTCACAAAACTCCATTCTTAATTTCACACACCTCCATTCTATGACTTCACACACCTCCAGTTTATGACGTCACACACCTCCATTTTGACTTCACACACCTCCATTATGTGACTTCACACACCTCCCTTCTGTGTCTTCACACACCTCCATTCTATGACTTCACACACCTCCATTCTGTGACTTCACACACCTCCATTCTATGACTTCACACACTTCCATTCTGTGATTTCACATACCTACATTCTGAGTTCACACACCTCCATTCTGTGACTTCACAAACCTCCATTCTATGTTTTCACACAGCTCCAATCTATGACTTCACACACCTCCATTTTATGACGTCACACACCTCCATTTTGACTTCTCACACCTCCATTCTGTGACTTCACACACCTCCATTCTGAGTTCACACACCTCCATTCTGTGACTTCACAAACCTCCATTCTATGATTTCACAGAGCTCCATTCTATGACTTCACACACTTCCATTTTATGACGTCACACACCTCCATTTTGACTTCTCACACCTCCATTCTGTGACTTCACATACCTCCATTCTATGACTTCACACACTTCCTTTGTGACGTCACACACCTCCATTCTATGAGTTCACACACCTCCATTCTATGACTTCACACACCTCCATTCTGTGTTCACACACCTCCATTCTATGACTTGACACACTTCCATTTTATGACGTCACACACCTCCATTCTGACTTCACGCACCTCCATTCTATGACTTTACACACTTCCATTCTATGACTTCACACACCTCCATTCTGTGACTTCACACACCTCCATTCTGTGACTTCACACACCTTCATTCTATGACTTCACACACCTCCATTCTATGACTTCACACACCTCTATTCTATGATTTCACACATCCATTTTGACTTCACACACATAAAATATATGACTTCAAACACCTCAATTCTGTGACTTCACACACCTCCATTCTATGACTTCATACCCGTCCATTCTGTGACTTCACACACTTCCATTCTATGACTTCACACACCTCCATTCTGTGACTTCACCCACCTCCATTCTGTGACTTCACACACCTCTATTCTCCGACTTCACACCCCTCAAATTTGACTTCACATACCTCCATTCTATTACTTCACAAACCTCCATTCTGTGACGTCACACAACTCCATTCTGTGACTTCACAAATCTCCATTCTATAATTTCACACACCTCCATTCTATGACTTCACACACCTCCAGTTTATGACGTCACACACTTCCATTTTGATTTCACACACCTCCATTATGTGACTTCACACACCTCCCTTCTGTGTCTTCACACACCTCCATTCTATGACTTCACACACCTCCATTTTATGACGTCACACACCTCCATTTTGACTTCTCACACCTCCATTCTGTGACCTCACACACCTCCATTCTATGACTTCACACACCTCCATTCTATGACCTCACACACTCTCATTCTGTGATTTCACACACCTCCATTCTATGACTTCACACACCCATTTTGACTTCACACACCTCCAATATATGACTTCAAACACCTCAATTCTGTGACTTCACACACCTCCATTCTATGACTTCATACCGTCCATTCTGTGACTTCACACACCTCCATTCTATGACTTCACACACTTCAATTCTATGACTTCACACACCTCCATTCTGTGACTTTACACACCTCCATTCTGACTTCACACACCTCCATTCTGTGTCGTCACACACCTCCATACTGTGACTTCCCACACCTCCATTCTGTGACTTCACACACCTCCATTCTATGATTTCACACACGTCCATTCTGAATTCACACAGCTCCATTCTGTGACTTCACACGCCTCCATTCTGAATTCACACAGCTCCATTCTGTGACTTCTCAAAACTCCATTCTATGATTTCACACACCTCCATACTATGACTTCACACAACTCCATCTATGACTTCACATACCTGCATTCTGACATCACACACCTCCATTCTATGACTTCACAGACCTCGAATCTGTGACTTAACTCACCTGCACTCTATGACTTCACACTCCTCCATTCTATGACTTCACAGACCTCCTTTCTATGAATTCACACACCTCCATTTTGTGACTTCACACACCTCCATTCCATGACTTCACACACATCCATTCTATGACTTCACACACCTCCATTCTATGAGTTCACACACCTCCATTCTTTAACTTCACACACCTCCATTTTGACTTCACACACCTACATTCTGTGACTTCACACACCTCCATTTGTGACTTCACACACCACCATTTTGATTTCACACACCTCCCTTCTGTGACTTCACACACCTCCATTCTTTGACTTCACACACCTCCGTTTTGACTTCACACTCTTCCATTCTGGGACTTCACACACCTCCATTCTGTGACTTCACACACCACCATTGTTTGACTTCACACACCTCCATTCTTTCACTTCACACACCTCCATTCCACGACTTCACACAACTCCATTCTATGAGTTCAGAAACATCCATTCTATGAGTTCACACACCACAATTTTGTCTTCACACACCTCCATTCTATGACTTCACACACCTTCATTCTTAATTCAGAAACATCCATTCTATGACTTCACACACCTTCATTCTATGACTTCACACACCTCCATTCTATGACTTCACACACCTCTATTCTATGATTTCCCACGTCCATTTTGACTTCACACACATAAAATATATGACTTCAAACACCTCAATTCTGTGACTTCACACACCTCCATTCTATGACTTCACAAACCTCCATTCTGTGACTTCACACACCTCCATTCTATGATTTCACACACCTCCAATCTATGACTTCACACACCTCCATTTTATGATGTCACACACCTCCATTTTGACTTCTCACACCTCCATTATGTGACTTCACACACCTCTCTTCTGTGACTTCACACACCTCCATTCTCTGCCTTCACACACCTCCATTCTGAGTTCACACACCTCCATTCTGTGACTTCACAAACCTCTATTCTATGATTTAACACACCTCCATTCTATGACTTCTCACACCTCCATTTTAGGACGTCACACACCTCCATTTTGACTTCATACACTTCCATTCTGTGACTTCACACACCTCCATTCTATGACTTCACACACTTCCATTGGGACGTCACACACCTCCATTCTATGAGTTCACACACCTCCATTCCATGACTTCACACACATCCATTCTATGACTTCACACACCTCCATTCTATGAGTTCACACACCTCCATTCTTTGACTTCACACACCTCCATTCCACGACTTCACACAACTCCATTCTATGATTTCACATACCTCCATGCTGCAACTTCTCACACCTCCATTCTGTGACTTCACACACCTCCATTCTGAGTTCACACACCTCCATTCTGTGACTTCACAAACCTCCATTCTATGATTTCACAGAGCTCCATTCTCTGACTTCACACACTTCAATTTTATGACGTCACACACCTCCATTTTGACTTCTCACACCTCCATTCTGTGACTTCACAGACCTCCATTCTATGACTTCACACACTTCCTTTGTGACGTCACACACCTCCATTCTATGAGTTCACACACCTCCATTCTATGACTTCACACACTTCCATTTTATGACGTCACACACCTCCATTCTGACTTCACGCACCTCCATTTTATGACTTTACACACTTCCATTCTATGACTTCACACACCTCCATTCTGTGACTTCACACACCTCCATTCTGTGACTTCACACACCTTCATTCTATGACTTCGCACACCTCCATTCTATTACTTCATACCCGTCCATTCTGTGACTTCACACACCTCCATTCTATGACTTCACACACCTCCATTCTGTGACTTCACCCACCTCCATTCTGTGACTTCACACACCTCTATTCTTCGAATTCACACCCCTCCAATTTGACTTCACATACCTCCATTCTATTACTTCACAAACCTCCATTCTGTGACGTCACACAACTCCATTCTGTGACTTCACAAAACTCCATTCTTAATTTCACACACCTCCATTCTATGACTTCACACACCTCCAGTTTATGACGTCACACACCTCCATTTTGACTTCACACACCTCCATTATGTGACTTCACACACCTCCCTTCTGTGTCTTCACACACCTCCATTCTATGACTTCACACACCTCCATTCTGTGACTTCACACACCTCCATTCTATGACTTCACACACTTCCATTCTGTGATTTCACATACCTCCATTCTGAGTTCACACACCTCCATTCTGTGACTTCACAAACCTCCATTCTATGTTTTCACACAGCTCCAATCTATGACTTCACACACCTCCATTTTATGACGTCACACACCTCCATTTTGACTTCTCACACCTCCATTCTGTGACTTCACACACCTCCTTTCTATGACTTCACACACTTCCTTGTGACGTCACACACCTCCATTCTATGAGTTCACACACCTCCACTCTATGACTTCACACACCTCCATTCTGACTTCACACACCTCCATTCTATGACTTCACAGACCTCGAATATGTGACTTCACTCACCTCAACTCTAGGACTTCACACTCCTCCAATCTATGACTTCGCACATCTCTTTCTATGACTTCAACCACCTCCATTTTATGACTTCACACACCTCCATTTTGTGACTTCACACACCTCCATTCTATGACCTCACACACCCTCATTCTGTGATTTCACATACCTCCATTCTATGACTTCACACACCCATTTTGACTTCACACACCTCCATTCTATGACTTCATACCGTCCATTCTGTGACATCACACACCTCCATTCTATGACTTCACACACTTCAATTCTATGACTTCACACACCTCCATTCTGTGACTTTACACACCTCCATTCTGACTTCACACACCTCCATTCTGACTTCACACACCTTCATTCTGTGAATTCACACACCTCCATTCTATGTGTTCACATACCTCCATTCTATGACTTCACACACCTTCATTCTTACTTCAGAAACATCCATTCTATGACTTCACACAACCCCATTCTATGACTTCACAAACCTCCATTCTGTGACTTCACACACCTCCATTCTGAGTTCACACAACTCCATTCGGTGACTTCACACACCTCCATTCTAACTTCACACACCTCCATTCTATGACTTCACACACTTCCATTCTATGACTTCACACACCTCCATTCTGTGACTTCACACACCTCCATTCTGTGTTCACACACCTCCATTCTGTGACTTCACACACCTCCATTCTGTGACTTCACACACCTCCATTCTGTGACTTCACACACTTCCATTCTATGACTTCACACACCTCCATTCTATAACTTCACACATCCATTTTGACTTTACACACCTCCAATATATGTCTTCAAACACCTCAATTCTGTGACTTCACACACCTCCATTCTATGAATTCACACACCCATTTTGACTTCGCACACCTCTTATATATGACTTCAAACACCTCAATTCTGTGACTTCACACACCTCCATTCTATGAGTTCATACCATCCATTCTGTGACTTCACACACCTCCATTCTATGACTTCACACACTTCCATTCTGTGACTTCCCACACCTCCATTCTGTGACTTCACACACCTACATTCTATGACTTCACACACCTCTATTCTGACTTACCACACCTCCATTCTTTGACTTCACACGCCTCCATTCTGACTTCACACACCTCCATTCTATGACTTTGCACACCACTTTTCTGACTTCACACACCTCTCTTCTGTGACTTCACACACCTCCATTCTATGACTTCACACACCTTCATTGTATGACTTCGCACACCTCCATTCTATGACTTCACACACGTCCATTCTATGAGTTCACACACCGCCATTCCGTGACTTCACACACCTGCATTTTGAGTTCACACACCTCCATTCTGTGACCTTACACACCTCCATTCTGCGATTTCACACACCTCCATTCTGAGATGTCACACCTCCATTCTATGAATTCATACACCTCCATTCTGTGATTTCACACACCTCCATTCTATGACTTCACACAACTCCATTCTGTGACTTCACACATCTCCATTCTGAGTTCACACACCTCCATTCTGTGACTTCACACACCTCCATTCTGTGACTTCACACACCTCCACTCTATGACTTCACACACCTCCATTCTGTGACTTCACATACCTCCATTCTATGATTTCACACTCCTCCAATCTATGACTTCACACACCTCCATTTTATGACGTCACACACCTCCATTTTGACTTCTCAGACCTCCATTATGTGACTTCACACACCTCTCTTCTGTGACTTCACACACCTCCATTCTATGACTTCACATACCTTCATTGTATGACTTCGCACACCTCCATTCTATGACTTCACACACTTCCATTCTATGATTTCACATACCTTCATACGATGACTTCACACACCTCCATTCTGTGACTTCACACCTCCATTCTGAGTTCACACACCGCCATTCTGTGACTTCACAAACCTCTATTCTATGATTTCACACACCTCCTTTCTATGACTTCTCACACCTCCATTTTAGGACGTCACACACCTCCATTTTTCCTTCACACACTTCCATTCTGTGAATTCACACACCTCCATTCTATGACTTCACACACTTCCATTGGTACGTCACACACCTCCATTCTATGAGTTCACACACCTACATTCTATGACTTCACACACCTTCATTAGACTTCACACACCTCCATTCTATGACTTCACAGACCTCAAATCTGTGACTTCACTCACCTCCAATCTATGACTTCACACTCCTCCATTCTATGACTTCCCACACCTCCTTTCTATGACTTCACACCTCCATTCTGACTTCACACACCTTCATTCTTACTTCACTAACATATATTCTATGACTTCACACACCTCCATTCTATGACTTCACAGACCTCCATTCTTTGACTTCACACACCTCCATTCTGTGACTTCACACAACTCCATTCTGTGACTTCACACAGCTCCATTCTGTGACTTCACACACCTCCATTCTCCGACTTCACACACCTCCATTCTATGACTTCACACATCCATTTTGACTTCACACAACTCCAATATATAACTTCAAACACCTCAATTCTGTGACTTCACACACCTCCATTCTATGAATTCATAACCCGTCCATTCTGTGACTTCACACACCTCCATTCTTTGACTTCACACACCTCCATTCTGTGACTTCACCCACCTCCATTCTGTGACTTCCCACACCTCCATTCTCCGAATTCACACCCCTCCAATTTGACTTCAGATACCTCCATTCTATGACTTCACACACCTCCATTCTGTGACTTCACAAACCTCCATTCTATGATTTCACACACCTCCAATCTATGACTTCACACACCTACATTTTATGACGTCAGACACCTCCATTTGGACCTTCACACACCTCCATTATGTGACTCCACACACCTCCCTTCTGTGACTTCACACACCTCCATTCTATGACTTCACACACCTTCAATGTATGACTTCACACACCTCCATTCTATGACTTCACACACTTCCATTCTATGATTTCACATACCTCCATGCTATGACTTCACACACCTCCATTCTGTGACTTCACACACCTCCATTCTATGAATTCACACACCTCAATTCTTGACTTTACAAACTTCATTCTATGTTTTCACACACCTCCATTCTATGACTTCACACACCTTCATTCTGTGACTTCACACACCTCCATTCTATGACTTCACACACTTCCATTCTATGATTTCACATACCTCTATGCTGTAACTTCTCACACCTCCATTCTGTGACTTCACACACCTCCATTCTGAGTTCACACACCTCCATTCTGTGACTTCACAAACCTCTATTCTATGATTTAACACACCTCCATTCTATGACTTCTCACACCTCCATTTTAGGACGTCACACACCTCCATTTTGACTTCATACACTTCCATTCTGTGACTTCACACACCTCCATTCTATGACTTCACACACTTCCATTGGGACGTCACACACCTCCATTCTATGAGTTCACACACCTCCATTCCATGACTTCACACACATCCATCTATGACTTCACACACCTCCATTCTATGAGTTCACACACCTCCATTCTTTGACTTCACACACCTCCATTCCACGACTTCACACAACTCCATTCTATGATTTCACATACCTCCATGCTGCAACTTCTCACACCTCCATTCTGTGACTTCACACACCTCCATTCTGAGTTCACACACCTCCATTCTGTGACTTCACAAACCTCCATTCTATGATTTCACAGAGCTCCATTCTCTGACTTCACACACTTCAATTTTATGACGTCACACACCTCCATTTTGACTTCTCACACCTCCATTCTGTGACTTCACAGACCTCCATTCTATGACTTCACACACTTCCTTTGTGACGTCACACACCTCCATTCTATGAGTTCACACACCTCCATTCTATGACTTCACACACTTCCATTTTATGACGTCACACACCTCCATTCTGACTTCACGCACCTCCATTTTATGACTTTACACACTTCCATTCTATGACTTCACACACCTCCATTCTGTGACTTCACACACCTCCATTCTGTGACTTCACACACCTTCATTCTATGACTTCGCACACCTCCATTCTATGACTTCATACCCGTCCATTCTGTGACTTCACACACCTCCATTCTATGACTTCACACACCTCCATTCTGTGACTTCACCCACCTCCATTCTGTGACTTCACACACCTCTATTCTTCGAATTCACACCCCTCCAATTTGACTTCATATACCTCCATTCTATTACTTCACAAACCTCCATTCTGTGACGTCACACAACTCCATTCTGTGACTTCACAAAACTCCATTCTTAATTTCACACACCTCCATTCTATGACTTCACACACCTCCAGTTATGACGTCACACACCTCCATTTTGACTTCACACACCTCCATTATGTGACTTCACACACCTCCCTTCTGTGTCTTCACACACCTCCATTCTATGACTTCACACACCTCCATTCTGTGACTTCACACACCTCCATTCTATGACTTCACACACTTCCATTCTGTGATTTCACATACCTCCATTCTGAGTTCACACACCTCCATTCTGTGACTTCACAAACCTCCATTCTATGTTTTCACACAGCTCCAATCTATGACTTCACACACCTCCATTTTATGACGTCACACACCTCCATTTTGACTTCTCACACCTCCATTCTGTGACTTCACACACCTCCATTCTGAGTTCACACACCTCCATTCTGTGACTTCACAAACCTCCATTCTATGATTTCACAGAGCTCCATTCTATGACTTCACACACTTCCATTTTATGACGTCACACACCTCCATTTTGACTTCTCACACCTCCATTCTGTGACTTCACATACCTCCATTCTATGACTTCACACACTTCCTTTGTGACGTCACACACCTCCATTCTATGAGTTCACACACCTCCATTCTATGACTTCACACACCTCCATTCTGTGTTCACACACCTCCATTCTATGACTTGACACACTTCCATTTTATGACGTCACACACCTCCATTCTGACTTCACGCACCTCCATTCTATGACTTTACACACTTCCATTCTATGACTTCACCACACCTCCATTCTGTGACTTCACACACCTCCATTCTGTGACTTCACACACCTTCATTCTATGACTTCACACACCTCCATTCTATGACTTCACACACCTCTATTCTATGATTTCACACATCCATTTTGACTTCACACACATAAAATATATGACTTCAAACACCTCAATTCTGTGACTTCACACACCTCCATTCTATGACTTCATACCCGTCCATTCTGTGACTTCACACACTTCCATTCTATGACTTCACACACCTCCATTCTGTGACTTCACCCACCTCCATTCTGTGACTTCACACACCTCTATTCTCCGACTTCACACCCCTCAAATTTGACTTCACATACCTCCATTCTATTACTTCACAAACCTCCATTCTGTGACGTCACACAACTCCATTCTGTGACTTCACAAATCTCCATTCTATAATTTCTACACACCTCCATCTATGACTTCACACACCTCCAGTTTATGACGTCACACACTTCCATTTTGATTTCACACACCTCCATTATGTGACTTCACACACCTCCCTTCTGTGTCTTCACACACCTCCATTCTATGACTTCACACACCTCCATTTTATGACGTCACACACCTCCATTTTGACTTCTCACACCTCCATTCTGTGACCTCACACACCTCCATTCTATGACTTCACACACTTCATTGTGACGTTCACACACCTCCATTCTATGAGACTACACACCTCCATTCTATGACTTCACACACCTCCATTCTATGACCTCACACACTCTCATTCTGTGATTTCACACACCTCCATTCTATGACTTCACACACCCATTTTTGACTTCACACACCTCCAATATATGACTTCAAACACCCTCAATTCTGTGACTTCACACACCTCCATTCTATGACTTCATACCGTCCATTCTGTGACTTCACACACCTCCATTCTATGACTTCACACACTTCAATTCTATGACTTCACACACCTCCATTCTGTGACTTTACACACCTCCATTCTGACTTCACACACCTCCATTCTGTGTCGTCACACACCTCCATACTGTGACTTCCCACACCTCCATTCTGTGACTTCACACACCTCCATTCTATGATTTCACACACGTCCATTCTGAATTCACACAGCTCCATTCTGTGACTTCACACGCCTCCATTCTGAATTCACACAGCTCCATTCTGTGACTTCTCAAAACTCCATTCTATGATTTCACACACCTCCATACTATGACTTCACACAACTCCATCTATGACTTCACATACCTGCATTCTGACATCACACACCTCCATTCTATGACTTCACAGACCTCGAATCTGTGACTTAACTCACCTGCACTCTATGACTTCACACTCCTCCATTCTATGACTTCACAGACCTCCTTTCTATGAATTCACACACCTCCATTTTGTGACTTCACACACCTCCATTCCATGACTTCACACACATCCATTCTATGACTTCACACACCTCCATTCTATGAGTTCACACACCTCCATTCTTTAACTTCACACACCTCCATTTTGACTTCACACACCTACATTCTGTGACTTCACACACCTCCATTTGTGACTTCACACACCACCATTTTGATTTCACACACCTCCCTTCTGTGACTTCACACACCTCCATTCTTTGACTTCACACACCTCCGTTTTGACTTCACACTCTTCCATTCTGGGAC
>JANJXV010002471.1:0-2500 GCA_024803745.1 Megascapheus bottae
CTCTTTCTCGATTCCGTGGGTGGTGGTGCATGGCCGTTCTTAGTTGGTGGAGCGATTTGTCTGGTTAATTCCGATAACGAACGAGACTCTGGCATGCTAACTAGTTACGCGACCCCCGAGCGGTCGGCGTCCCCCAACTTCTTAGAGGGACAAGTGGCGTTCAGCCACCCGAGATTGAGCAATAACAGGTCTGTGATGCCCTTAGATGTCCGGGGCTGCACGCGCGCTACACTGACTGGCTCAGCGTGTGCCTACCCTACGCCGGCAGGCGCGGGTAACCCGTTGAACCCCATTCGTGATGGGGATCGGGGATTGCAATTATTCCCCATGAACGAGGAATTCCCAGTAAGTGCGGGTCATAAGCTTGCGTTGATTAAGTCCCTGCCCTTTGTACACACCGCCCGTCGCTACTACCGATTGGATGGTTTAGTGAGGCCCTCGGATCGGCCCCGCCGGGGTCGGCCCACGGCCCTGGCGGAGCGCTGAGAAGACGGTCGAACTTGACTATCTAGAGGAAGTAAAAGTCGTAACAAGGTTTCCGTAGGTGAACCTGCGGAAGGATCATTAACGGTCACCCGCGAGGAGCCGACCGGCCGCGACGCGACGCGATGGCGCGCGTGCGTGCGTGTGTGCGCTCGGGGTGAGGCGCGAGGGTGAGCCTTCCGTGCTTGGGCCGGGCTGGCCGCGCGCGGCTCCCGAGGCTCTCCTCCTCGTCGTCCCTCCCGTGGCGCCCCGCCGTCCGTCCGTCCGTCCGCCCGTCCGTCGGTCTCGCGGTGCTCTCTCGCTCGCCGGGGCCGGCCCTTGTGGAAGCGGGCGGGGGGCCGCGCCGGCAGAGAAGTCCCGTTCCCGGCGCTCCCGAGGCCGTCGTGGCGGAGGAGCGACCCGGGTGAGCTCGCTCGGGAAGGAGGGAGAGGAGCGAGAGGAGAGGGGAGAGGCCGGCGAGGGCGCGGCCGACGGAGGCCCCGTCCCGGTGCCGGCCCGCGGGGCGTTCCCGCGGAGTTCCCCGCGTGCGGGTCGGCGCGCGGAGCCTGGAAAGGCGTGACCCCGGGTGGGTCGTGTCGCCCGCCCGGTGGGGGGAGGCCGCGGCGGCGCCGGGTCCGGGCGGCCGGGAGCGGCAGGGCCTGTGCCCTCTCTCCCGCCGTCCGTCCGGGCTCTCGCCTCGCGGTCGCCCCCCCACCGTGACGCGGACGTCCTGGGCCAGATCACCCGACTCTCGCCGCCCCGCTACCGTCAACCCGGCCCGCCCCGAGGCCCGCGGGGCGTCCCCGGACCGCCCGGGCGGTGGCCCGCCGACGGGCCCGCGTTCCCCGTCGGTCCCCCTCCTCCTCCTCCTTCTCGCTTCCTCCACCGCCCTTGCGGGCTTTGCCCGCTCGCCTCCGTCTCGCGGCGCGGGGCGACGGTCCGGGCTCTCTCTGCCCGGTGCCGGTGCCCGCCCCTTCCCTGCCGGCTCTCCCGCGCCGGGCGGGTCGTGCGTCGGCGGGGAGGCCCGTGCCGCCCACGCCGTCCCTCCCCTTCGCCTCTGGATCCCGGTGGTCCGCACCCCCGCGGTGGCCCTCTCCCACCCGCCCGCCGCATCTGGGGGCTTTGCGGATCCTCGCGGGCCCGGTCGGTCTCCACGCGTCTCGCGGGGGACGGGGGAGGGGCCCCGGCCCGGGGCCGCGCGCGGGCCGTTCGGCCCCCGTCACGCACGTCCGCTCTTTCCCCGTGTCCAGGTACCTGGTATCGCGTTCCGGCGCGGAGGTTTAAAGACCCCTCGGGGGTCGCCCGTCCGCCCAAAGGGGTCGGAGCGGCGGGCCGGTGGGGGGCCCGGGGGTCCCGGCTTCGTGCCGACCGTCTCCCGGGCTCTCCCAGACTCCGCCTGACCCCCCCCTTCCCGGGTCGGGGCGGCCCCGCGTCGTGCGGGCCGCGTCTCCTCCCACCCGGGGACGGAGGGGGGTAGGTGGGAACCCCCCGGGCGCCTGTGGGGTCCGGCAGGCCCGAGCGTCCGCCCCTCCGTGGCGGCCGTGGCGCCGGGCGTGCCGCTCCCCGTGTCTCTCGCCTGTCCGACCCCTCCGAGTCTCGGTCTCGTTTTCTCTGTCTCCGCTGGCCGGCCCGAGGCGACCCGCGCCCCCGCCGCCCTCCTCGGGGACGGGGCCGGGCTGAGTGCCGTGCCAGCCCCCGGTTTGTTTTGTGCCAAAGCAACCGACTCGAACGACTCTTAGCGGTGGATCACTCGGCTCGTGCGTCGATGAAGAACGCAGCTAGCTGCGAGAATTAATGTGAATTGCAGGACACATTGATCATCGACACTTCGAACGCACTTGCGGCCCCGGGTTCCTCCCGGGGCTACGCCTGTCTGAGCGTCGCTTGACGATCAATCGCCTCCCCCGTCGGTGCGGGGTGTGGCGCGGCTGGGGGTTTCCTCGCAGGGTCCCCTTTCCCTCCCTCCCGGAGGTCGGGGCCCCTCCGTCCCCCCAAGTTCAGACCCGGTGTTGGCGGTCGGCCGTCCCGTCGCCGTGCG
>JANJXV010002471.1:10000-25000 GCA_024803745.1 Megascapheus bottae
GTGACCCGCTGAGGACCTGCCGACAACCCGCGACTCGGATAGGCACTCGGACTCGGACGTCGAGGATCCCGGGGACCCACCCACCGGGGACCTAGCGACAACCCGCGGCACGGACGGAGGAGAGGATCCCAGGGACCCGGGACGCAAGAATTCGGGGACCGACCAAGGACCGGGGACCGGGGACCGGGGTCCGTGGACACGGGGGACCCGCCGAGGACCCGCCGAGGACCTAGCGACAACCCTCGGACTCGGACCCGGACCCGGACCCGGACCCGGACCCGGACCCGGACCCGGACCCGGACCCGGACCCGGACCCGGACCCGGACTCGGACTCGGACTCGGACTCGGACTCGGACTCGGACTCGGACTCGGACTCGGACTCGGACTCGGAGGGAGTCCGGGGGAGTCCGGGGGAGTCCGGGGGAGTCCGGGGGAGTCGAGTCCGGGGGACTCCGGGGGGAGTCGTACTCCTTCCCTCCACGAAAGGTCCAGGTCGACCAGTTGTCCCTGCCTAAGCATGCCGAGGTCGACCAGATGTCTGTGTTCCGTCCTGGAGGTCGACCAGATGGCTCTGTTTTGTTCCGAAGGTCAACCAGATGTCTGGCAGAGGTTTGTGCCTTCCTGAGAAGTGTATAGAAAGTGGATGGGGGGGCGTGTGGGCGTGTGGGGGTGGGGGAGGTATGAAGTTACAAACAAAACCATGATGAGGAAGGAAAGAATGCTCCTCCTTGTAACATCTCTTTATCTTCCACACCCCACCAGGGACCGCTGGATAGACCACCGGACCAGGGAGCGATGCCTGAACCAACTCAGCACTTAGCAGAAGGCAGCCAGCTAGGAATCCGATCCAGTGCACCTTTGGTGTGTGTGGAGGTTTTGCTGAGCCAGGGATGCGAGGCGAGATTTTGGGGAAGAAGCAAGCCTCCTCCTGCTCCTGCTCCTGCTCCTGCTCCTGCTCCTGCTCCTGCTCCTGCTCCTGCTCCTGCTCCTGCTCCTGCTCCTGCTCCTGCTCCTGCCCCTGCCCCTGCCCCTGCCTCTTCCTCCTCCCCAGCTCCCGCCCCCCTGCCCCCACCATAACCTCACAGCCCTCTCCTGGAAATAAAATAAAAGGACCCATTTGCTTGAATCTCACTGTCTTTGGCTTGTGTTTGTATTCCACTCCCAAGATGAAAGGGGGTTGCATTTCTGACGTCTGATGCGGGGGGGGGGGCGGCATGGAGAGAGAAGGTTCTTCGGGGTCGGGGTGTGGGGCGGGTGGGCAGGGGGGCGGATGGACAGATGAACGATGGGGGGGGGGGTGTGGTGGGATAGGTTGGGTTGGCCCCTGAACTCGCTCGCCGCCGGTTTCTGGGAGTGTCCAAGCACCAGGGAGGGGACTTGAGGATGTGACTGACCAGGGAGACCCCGGCCTTGCTAGTCGTGGAGAAGGACTGAGTGACACAGCAGTCCAAGCCCAGCCACACCCAACACACCGGAAGAATGAATTCTATTTATTTCTTCCTCTGCTTGTGCTGCTGCTGCTGCTTCTGCTTTCTTCATTGTCGGGGTGTCATGTGTAGAGGGGTGACAGTGACATTCCTCAGGAATAGGATACATGACTTCACACACACACACACACACACACACACACACACACACACACACACACCCGAAACCCCTTCCATGCAGATGTATGCTTTGACAGAACACTCGAGAAGGGCTCTCCTGCGCTCTCTGTGTCTGTTGTCTGTCTGTCTGTCTGTCTGTCTGTCTGTCTGTCTGTCTGTCTCTCTCTCTCTCTCTCTCTCTCTCTCTCTCTCTCTCTCTCCTCCTGCACACCACCACCACCACCACCACCACCACCACCACCACCACCACCACCACCACCAACAACAACAACCCCTCCCTGGTTTCTGTGAAGAGCTAGTCTTGGTTAGGCCCGGCCCAGCCCGGCCTGACCCGACCCGACTGAGTGGAAGAGAAGAGCATAGGTGGCCGGAATTTGGGCGCTGGCTGGTTGGTGTGTGTCCCTGCACGTACTGATTTTCAATGTCCATCTCACCTACTCTCTGTGGCCTGCACCCACCCCAGGTCCTACCGGACCGAATCGAAGGACAGACCCGCCATGGGAATTCACAGCCCTGGTAGTTTCCGAAAGTTGACACTAGATGGCGGACACGCGCTGCTGGCCTTGGTCACCTGGAATGGCCCAGGGAGGGGCGGGGCGGGAAGGGGCCAGGGTCCACTTGTGGCATTTGTAGTGAGGAATCACGATGAAGAATCTCAAAAGGGGGCCAGGAGTGTGACCCAGTGATAGAATACTTGCGTAGCATGCACGCATGAAGCCCTAGGTTCTCTGGACTGCGTACACAGAAAAGCCAGAAGTGGTGCAGGCACTCCGTAGCCTCCAGAGAGATCAAGGCCAGAGTGCCCAGGCCTTGAGTTCAGGGGCCATAACTTGGAAGGAAGGGAGGGAGGGAGGGAGGGAGGGAGGGAGGGAGGGAGGGAGGGAGGAGAGAGAAAAAAGAAAGAAAGAGAGAGAGAGAGAGAGAGAGAGAGAGAGAGAGAGAGAGAGAGAAAGAGAAAGAGAGACAGAGAAAGTTTGGAGCTTGAGCTGGACTTGAATCTCTACCCACAGATGTCAGACTCCCCAGCAACTGGGTGAGCCACTGCCACGGACTGCGGTCCACCCCCTGCGGTCCTTGGGCCTTTTTTGGGTCTTCCTTCTTAGCCTATTGTTTGCTTGTGCGTGTGTTTTAAAGAGCCACCGTTCTATTCTAGCCCACCCCTGCTACTTTGTTTTCATAACTACCATGCTCCCAGAAGATCTTACGCTCTTAACCTTCGTACACACACACGGTGATCAAAACCTACTGCCCTTACTGCCCCTCTTGGGTGGGTGGTGAGGGGGTACAGCTGGGGTCAGAGGAATTTCCATCTTCAGAAACAGTGATGAAGTGACATGTTGACACAGTATCGGTGCTGCAAATGAGCTGAGAGGCCACTAAATGGATTCTTTGCATTTCTGGGAGCCCCCGCCATGTAGGTGCTTCAGTGCAGTGTGTGTGTGTGTGTGTGTGTGTGTGTGTGTGTGTGTGTGTGTGTGTTCCTTCCTGGACTCTGCAGTGGAAGCTGCTGCCCGTGGTTTCCAGGCTGGCAGGGAGACAGAAACAAAAGCAGGAGTGAACAAGTGTTGGTGGGGGTGGGGGGGGTGGGTAGAGACACGAATCGGGCAGGCAGGCAGGCAGGCATCCATCCACAAGTATCAGGCTGGACAGATGGACGGATAGATCGACTAGTCACGTTCAGGTGACCCAGTCAGTGACTGAGTTCTGGATGTTTGGGGGGCATTTCCTTCATTGTTCCTTCCCCCAAATGGCTTCCTCCCCTTCCTCTTTGTCTTTTTTTCTTCCTTTTCTGGGGGGTGGGTCCTGGGGCTCGAACTAGGCCCCGGGTGGGCGCTCTTCACGTGAAGGCTGGCACCCTACCCTGGAGCCAAGCCCCACTTCCCGTTTCCTAGAGTGTATTTGGGGGAGATAAGTGTCTCTCGGGTCGGGTCGTCCTGTGGTACCCAGGCTGGCTCTGAACCTTGGTCCTCAGACAGACCTCAGCCTCCTGAGTGGCCACCGTGCCCGGCAACTTGGTCTTTCTTCTCTACTCACAGGAGATGCGTATCGACTTAATTTTTTTTTTTGGGGGGGGGGGGTTGGTGGGTGGGGATGGTCTTGTGACTTGCACGCGCACCAAAAACAATCATGGTGGGGCCGGGAATGCGGTTTCATGGGACAGTGCCTGCCTAGCCTACCTGAAACACTCAAGTCAGTGTTAGGAAAAACTGGGGGAGAAAGAAGGAAACAGGCCGGATGATCTTCCACTGTTGACTGGGATAGATAGCGCAGCAGCAGCCTGCGGGGGGGGGGGGGGTCACAGCCTTCCCGCAGGCTTGGAGACCGTGTGGAAGGGGGTTCAGGAGTGGGGTTGGTGAGGGAGGTCTGAGCAAGGAGGCAGGCGGGGGTGAATGAAAGAGTTGAAGAAACCCCCCCCCACCCCAAACCCAAAAGAAAACCGAGAAAACGTCCACAAGGGAAGGTCGGGCGGGGTGGTGGGGTGGGCTTTCCAAAGTCTGGGCCCCAGTGGTGGTGGCATGTTTACAGGTGGGCAAGCTCGGGTACATTGGCTATGCTGGAGTCAGACAGTCTGCTGCTGCTGCTGCTGCTGCTGCTGCTGCTGCTGCTGCTGCTGCTGCTGCTGCTGCTGCTGCTGCTGCAAGGTTTCCCTGGCATCTGTAAGCTCCAGGGAAAACTGAGTGCGGGTCAGTTCTTCACGGACTTCCATTGCTCAGTCACTCACACATAGGCAGGAAAAGCCACAAGGGGCAGTGAGGCTCTGGGATAGTGCCTAGGCCCCGAGTTCAAGCCCCAGGACTGGCCAAAACCAGCAAACAAATACAGAAATGAGGGGACAGGAGTTTGGCCTAGTGGAAGAGTGCTGGCTTAGCATGCGCAAAGGCCCGGGGGTTCCATTCCTTGGTACCAACCACATCCATAGGGGGCAAAATAATCACAATAAAAAAAAAACCCAGAAGTGTGTGGTGCTCTGGCTCAAGTGGTAGAGCTCTAGCCTTGAGAAAGAAGCCCAAAGACAGTGCTCAGGCCCTGAGTACAAGCCCCAGGACTGGCCAAAAAAAAAAAAAAAAAAAAAGACAGAGAAAGGAGAGAAACCCTACCTCCTTTTCCTCCCTCCCCTTATCCATGTTTCCTAAGAAAACTGGTTTTCTTCTGTCTCCACCAAGTCACCAGATCTAAGTAAAATACAGAATTTTAGGTGCTCAATAACTCTCCGGTTCAAAGTACAGAAAAAGAAGAGGGGGATGGAGGGAGGGAGAGAGAAGGAGGGAGGGAGGGAGGGGGAGAGAGAGAGAGAGAGAGAGAGAGAGAGAGAGAGAGAGAGAGAGACAGACAGACAGACAGACAGAGACAGAGACAGAGACAGAGAGACAGAGACAGACAGACAGACAGACAGAGAGGCAGAGACAGAGAGACAGAGACAGAGACAGAGACAGACAGACAGACAGACAGACAGACAGACAGACAGACAGACAGACAGAGGGCCCCGAAGGGGAAACATGAAAAACACAGTATCGAGGTCATTTTTAGGCTGAGGCCTACCCTCCAACCAGGCCTCTGAGACTGCCTCCTTCCTGGTGGGATTGCCTTCACTGGAGCCCTGCATTTGGAAGGTGTGCACCCGGGCTGTCTTGTCTGTGAATGCCTAGCGGTACTTTCCCGTGCCTCCCGAACTGAAACTCAGGGCCTGGGCTTTCTCCCGGCCAGAGCTCTACCACGTCGTCAACCACAGCAGCAACAGCTGCAGCATTCGTTTCTGACTTCACTGAGGAATGGAAGCCGGGTCTTCCCGTTTGCTAAGCAAGCCCTCTCCCACTAGGCCAAACTCCCGGTCTCATCGATCCTACTTCCTTGAAACGATTTTCCTGAAGGTAGCGGTCGTGGAATTCCGGGCCCGCTAGCTGTTTGTCTTGTTGTTTGTTTGGTTCTCTGTAGTATTTGATTTTTTTTTTTTATTTCCCTTTGGTGGTTTCTCTTCCCCAGGCCCCACCCCCACCCGCAGGGTGAAGCCTAACAGGAATGTCAGGCCGTTGCCATGACAACATTTACAAGACAAAGCACAGTCCGCAGTCCGAGCTTTTCTGGGGAGGAGCTGACTAGCTGAGTGGCTTGCCTTCACCCCACCCCCACCCCCACCCACCCGGCGTCTCCCCCCCCCCCCCCCCCCCCCGCAGACACACACCGCACACCGCGCGGGGAAATGGCTCACACTTCACTCTGTCTTGACAAACACAGCCTCTCGTGTGCTTGGCCTGATCCTTGGGCAGGAAAAGGCAGCTTTGGGAGTATTTATTTTTCTGCTGCCGGCCACTTCCCTGCTTTCCTGGGCCAGCGACACACACTGCACACGCGCACGCGCGCGCGCGCGAGCGCGGGGAAATGGCTCACTCTTTACTCTGTCTTCACAAACACAGCCTCTCGTGTGCTTGGCCTGATCCTTGGGCAGGAAAAGGCAGCTTTGGGAGTATTTTTTTTCTGCTGCCGGCCACTTCCCTGCTTTCCTGGGCCAGCGATGGGCTGGCTGGCTTGTCTCCTAGTAGCTGGACTGGTCAGACTGCTACCACCCGCCCCCTGCCTGTGGCGGAGTGAGTGCCGCCCCAGTCCACAGACAGAATTGGGGGAGGGCGTGGGCATGTCTTGGCAGGACTGGGCTCTGCCCTGTACCCTTCGGTGAGGCCGGGTGTGTGAGTACGAAATGCCCCGTGCGGCTGACCCCCCACTTGGCTGACCTCCCTGGGGAGAGAGGAGAGAGGGGAGGAAGTCAGGAGTCTGGTCTCCTCTTCATTTTCCCAAGCTCAGGCCAGGCCCAGGGCCAGGGCCAGGGCCAGGGCCAGGGCCAGGGCCAGGGCCAGGGCCAGGGCCTGCTTCCATTTCCCAGGCGAGAGATTTCAGGATCACAGATGATGATGATGATCATTGAGGATGATGGATGATTGGGCCTGCCTGGGGCCTGGATTGCTGTCCTTGAGCTTTTTCACCTGAGACTGAAGTTCTACTATTGGAGCCACAAATCCACTTCCATCTGGCTTTTTGGGCAGATGCTATCGATGTAGTTTAGCGAGTTAGTACTCAGTTCGTATTTTGCCAGTTCATTCCCAGGGCCGAGATCCCCCTCCCTCCCCGCCACCCCAGGTCCTCAGACCTGAAGTTAGGGCCTGGGCGCTCGGTCCTTGGACCTTTCTTCGGCTAGTATTCTGCCAATCGAGCCACAGAACCACTTCCAGCGTTTTCTGCCAAGGTGTCATCATCGTTAGCATTGCATTTTTTTTTTTTTTTAACTTTTAAAAATTGGTCAGGGGGCTGGGAGTTTGGCCTAGAGCGGTAGAGTGAGTGCTTGTCTAGCATGCACGGAGACCCAGGTTTGATTCCTCAGTGCCAAGTACATAGACGAGATGGAAGTGGTGCTATGGCTCAAGTGGCAGACTGCTAGCCTTGAGGAAAGAGCCCATGGAGGATGCTCCTCGGGCCTAAACTTCAAGCCCCAGGACTGGGGGGGGGGGGGGGGAGGGGGGAATTTAAAAAAAAACAACAACAGCTACTAAGAGCGGCTCCACCACTAAAAATAGGTTTGTGGTTTAAGAAGACACCTTCGGAGCGTTCTCATAGGAGACTGCGTCAGGCAATGGAGACTGGGAGCTGAACCAAAGCCTCATCGAAGCAGAGTGGACTGCATTTAAATTTGATTCCATCTAAATGTGACTAAGATCTAAGAGAAGTCTCTGGGGCCGGGAGTTTGGCCTAGTGGTTAAAGTGCTTGCCTAGCCTGCAAGAAGACCCGGATTCTATTCCTTGGTACCACATACATAGAAAAAAAGCCAGAAGTGGTGCTGAGGCTCAAGGGGTAGAGCTCTAGCCTTGAGAAAGTCCAAGGACTGTGCTCAGACCCTGAGCTCAAGCCCAGGACTGGCAAAAAAATAAATAAATAAATAAATAAATAAATAAATAAATAAGGGAAGTCTCATTCGCCTTTGTCTTGTACTTCTGTATTCATTTTTTTTTTTTTTTTAACTTTTGCTAGAGTGTCCACTATACCAATCAAAGAATGACAGTACACGTCATCCCCAGGATCTATACATGTGTTCCTGGCTCACTCTGTAAAAGCCTAGTAAAATGACCATGACACACACATTTGCCCATCCACAATATTGAAAAAGAACTTGCATTTCTATACCTTTATGGGAAAAAAATTCTGTGTATGTGTCATTGTTATGCAGGAGCGTATTTTGCTGGTTTGAAAGAATAGGATGCCT
The DNA here is from genome assembly GCA_024803745.1 of Megascapheus bottae. Classification (NCBI taxonomy): domain Eukaryota; kingdom Metazoa; phylum Chordata; class Mammalia; order Rodentia; family Geomyidae; genus Megascapheus; species Megascapheus bottae. The sequence continues at coordinate 17,856 of JANJXV010002471.1, forward strand.
ACAGTTTTCTAGCAGTTTTCTTTGTTTCTTTTTACAGCATGATCTTTGCTGTACTCTTGCTGACGGCCGCTAGATTTTAATGTATCTGTTTCCCTACTTGATCACATTACTGATTCCAGTGTTTCATCTGTTTTGCGTTTGTTTTTTCCTCATGTCACATTGGCGAAGGACCCAGGAATAGGACACAAAGGTGGAATAAACATTAATTTTGTGCATTCTTTGGTAACTTTTTTGTGTTTGGTCACTACAAAGCTTTGCTTCAAGTGTATGCATTTTATTCAAATCAGTGATCTATGTTTATGTGGTTTCCTAAACATAACGGTGGCTTCTAAAAAAATGTAACATCCTGATTACATTCCTAACTAGAATGAGTATGTCTGTTTTTGTACCTTGATGCTGTATTTTAACCCTTTGTATTACTTAGGTTATTTTGCTTTGGTTAAAAATGGCTCAAGTAGAGAAGCGGTCCCTTTATTAAGACAGCGTACAACACTGTAAATAAAATGTGTACCGTCGATTGTCTTTAAAATAAATAAATGAATAAATAAATACATAAAATAAATATAAATATTGTTAGTATGGGCTGGGAGTGTGGTGTTGAGCCACAAGTGTCTAAGGACAGCGCCCAGGCAGGCAGGCAGGCAGGCAGGCAGGCAGGCAGGCAGGCAGGCAGGCAGGCAGGCAGGCCGGCCCTGAGTTCAAGCCCCAGACTGGCGAAATAAATAGGAAGATAAATACAATACATCCATTTCTGTGTAGTACGGAGGCCAGGAGTGTGGCCCACTGCTAGAGTGCTTGCACAAAGACCTCTTCCCCACCCTGGGTGGGTGAGGAGGTTTGTTCTCGGGTGCCCGGAAGGGGGGGGCGGGGGCTTGATCGATGTTGGGTCGGCTGTTTCCCCTTGTCCTGGGGCGCCACCTAGCGGACACTGCCTGTCATGGCGGACAGTGATTCCGCCGTGTTGAGGAAGTTCTGGTGAAGAGGCTCATCTGGAGAATACGGAGTGACGAGTGACCCACCGGCTGTCAATTCTGCTGGGTTGTTGAAAATGAAACTCTCTTGGAGCTGGGGGTCCAGTGTCTCATGTGTGTCACTGCACCTACTCAGGGTGGAAGAGGGAGAGAGAGGACTGGAGAGGGGGGGGGGGGAGGGAGGCAGAGACAGAGACAGACGGACACACAGACACACAGTAGATAGACAGATGAAATTTACACAGAGAGACACAGAGACAGAGGAGGGGTAGCTAGTGGGAGGGAGAATGAGAGACTGCTTGTGAACTGTCAGGCGGTCACAGAAAGGGCCTGGGCAGATGAGATGGTAAATAGGTACATGGTTCCTTCATTTCCAAGGAGGAATTTTTTTTTTCCCTCTAGTCTTGGGCCTGGGATAGCGTCCCTGAGCTGCTTTTTGCTCCAAGCCAGCACTGTACCGCTAAGCCACATTCCCAGTCCTTATTGCTATCATTATTAGGTTTTTTTTTTTTTTTTTTCTTTTTTTTTCGGAACAACCTTACCCCTTCTTTCGCTTGCTTCCCCATCCCTGCCCACACGTTGCATCGTTCGTTTTCCACACAGTGCATGGCAAACACTATCCTACTTCCTTTAAAATCCGTGCCCCTTCCCTTGCTCCCTCTGAGAGAAAGAAAGAAAGAAAGAAAGAAAGAAAGAAAGAAAGAAAGAACGAACGAAAGAAAGAAAGAAAGAAAGGGAAAAGTCTAAATCTCAAAGACACCACACCACCATGCCATGCATGCCAGGTGTCCATGTCATGGAATTTGTTTGGATCCCAGGTCTCGTGTATCTGCAGTGCCTTCAGTGTTCAGAGGAGTTCCACCTTCTGACCAAAAGAGAGCAGGTGCATCACCCACCCACCCACCAACTCACTCGCAGCACAGGTCAGGGAAACCACGGTGAACACCCAATAGGGAGAGAAGAGTGGGTCCACTCACTCACTCACTCACTCACTCCATCAGTCACCAACCATGCCAGTCACAGCAAAGGCAGTACTTTTAGTACTGGGTGGGTTTTTCCCCAGGCCGCTCTCCACCCCTCCCAACCCCCCCACCCCTTCCTTCCCCCGAGGCTCATGCACCGTTTGCTCCTTCATCATCCACGAAGACCCCTGTTTTCTCTGGGAAGACGGGCTCTCGGACCCGGTCTCTCTGTTCTGCTCCCTCCCTACCCGGGTTCTCCTCTTGGCGTGAGCGATTGTAGGAGTTTTCGGGTGGGGTGGGGTGGGGTGGGTGGGGCAGGCGGGCAGGCCGGCGTGAACGGGGCAAAGGGTGGAAGCGGCGATGTTGGAGGGGGGGCGGGCACGGGTGGTGGAGGTGCCCGTCCGTCTTCTGTTTCGGGGCTGGCCGGCCAGCTTCACCCGTCCCCGGGCCGCTGCTGCGTGACGGCGAGGCCGGCCGGCCCGCCCGCCCGCCGGCCCGCCACGGTTTCACTGTCGGCTTCACGGGCGGCGGGATCTCAATGTAGGTCTCCGGGAGCTCCAGTGGCGTTGCTCGGGGGGGGGGGGGGGGGTTGCAGAGGGGCCCCGGCCGTCCCCGGCCGCCGCCGCTTTGGCCCCGACCGACCTCTGCGGTGCCTCTCGGGGCGCGGGGGCGGGGAGGGAGCGCGGCCGGCCGTTTCTCTCCGAGCCTGCTGTCCGCGGAGCCCCGAGCCGGCCGGCGAGTGCCGATCGCCGATCCATCCCGGGCAGAGAAACTCGGGGGTGGTGTCGGGTGATGACACCCGGGGTGGGTGGGGGCCGCCACCGGTGGCGGCGGTCGCGCACCTGGGAGCCGGCCGGTCGGCTTCAGCGTCCCCGCTCCGGGACCCCATCCATCTCCTTCCCCGAGTCGCGTCCGCGTTCTCGGGCGCGGCGGGCCGCTTTGGGGCGGCGAGTCCCGCCCGCCCGCCGCCGCCGCCGCGGCCGCCACGGTTGGTTTCACTTTCGCCGCCGCCGCCGCCGCCTCAGTCCAGGGTCTCCGGGGGCTCCGGTGGCGGCGGCGGCGGCGTTCCGGAGGTTGCCGAGGGGGCCCGGCCGCTCGTCCCGACCTCTGCGGTGCCTCTCGGGGCGCGGGGGCGGGGAGCGCGGTGGTTTGTCTCCGGGCCGGCCGTCCGTGGAGCTCCGAGCCGGCCGGCGAGCGCCGATCCCGGGCAGAGCGACTCGCTGGTGTCGGTTCAGGGGAAGGCGGTTGTCGCGCGCCCCCTGGCGTCCGCTTTTATATGACAGGTCCTTCGTCCTCAGCCGAGCGAAGGAGGGCGTCTGGCGTAGTGCGTCCCGGCAGAGGGCCGGCCTCTCCCGGCTGCCGGACGCGGCCGTCCCCGCGGCGTCGCTGTGGAGCCGGAGCGGCCGGTCCGTCGCAGATTGCACCTGCAGGAGAGTGAGGGGCCGGGTTGCGCGTCGCGTCTCCTCCCGGCGTCCGGGAGGAAGCTTTGTCCGGTCGACCAGTAGTTCCGTCGGGGGCCCCGAGGCCCCCTCCTCGCTCTCTCCCCCGCCTACCCCGCCTAGGGGAGGCGAGCCGGCCCAGAGAGGAGGCGTGCGTGGCGGCACGGGCGGCGCTGGGGAAGGCCGGCGGCGGTGGCGGCGAGCCGACCGATCGGCTCTGGGTCACGGCCTCCCCGGTCTGTCGGGCCCCCGCACCGGTCTGTCGCTCGGTCGGTCGTTCGGTCGGTAGGCCGGCCGACCGGCCAGTCCCCCCCCCCCCCCCGCGGTATGACTCGCAGGCAGGTACGCTGGGCCGCCCCGCCTGGGTCCGGGGGGGCCGGAGGGAAGCCTGGCCCGAGGTCTTCGGGTCCTCTCCCCTACAGCAGGCTCGGGCGGCTCCCGGCGGCCCCCTGGCCCTCTGACTCCGCGTATCACCCGGGCTTTGGTCCGAGGCGGTGGCGGTGGGGACGACCGACGTCTCCGGAGTCGCGGTCCCCGAGTGATCGCCGGTGGGTGGCGGGGGCCCGGACGCGCGGTCCCCCGCCTAGGAGGGTCGTCGGGCCCGAGGTGCCCGCGTGTGCGGCCGACGAGAACCTCGGAACCCGGCGGGACCCAGGTACTGAGGTGTGTGGGACGCCGGCGTGGACTCGCCCGGTTCGCCCTGGCCTCTGGGCCCCTGCCGGGAGGAAGGAAGACCTCCGGAGTCAGGGACCCGGACCCGCTCCCGGTGTGTGTGTGTGCGTGGGTGCCCCCGGCTGCCCAGCCGACTCCGGGGCCGGGGCCGGGGCCGGGGCCGGGGCCGGGGCCGGGGCCGGGGCCGGGGCCGGGGCCGCGCGCCTGCCTGCCCGGTAGGACGCCCCCTACCGACCGGGCCGTGAGCCCATGCGCGTCCGGGCGGGTGCGCACGTCTGAGTGCCCGAGATACCGGGGAAGGCTTGCTCTGATCTCCGCCACCTCCCAGCCCGCTCTCGCTTCTCGTGTACTTTTTTTTTTTTTTTTTTTTGCGTGGTCGACCAGTTGTACCTCGAGTTCCGTGTTTCTCCCCGTTGGGGAGGTGTTGGGGACAGCGGTACCGAGATTGGGTTCCGAGAGGCCCGTGACGTGAGCGAGTTATCCCCCCTGCTGGAGGACCTACTTTTCGTGTCGTGACGTGTGCGATTTGTACCTGCAGGATGGTGCTGACATGCCCTCTCTCGGTGGCTGTCAGTGGGTGCTCAGCCGTCTCTCGGGGTGCCGTGTGCCCGGGCTTTTCCCCGCTGCCGCCCCGTGTGCCCCTTCCCCGCCTCCTCCTCCCGCGTGCTCCCGCCGCCCTGCGCAGGCCCTGGCCCTGTGGTGGCTCGTGTGGTTGGTGGATGGCGGTGGCGTTTGGGTCACTCGACCGCCCGGTTGCCTGAGTGACGCCTGTCTCCCCGCTCGAGGAAGACCTTCCCGGGTCGGCCCGGGGGGGTGGGTGGTCTGCGCTGTGCCGCTCACTTGCCCGTGTTTTCTCCCTGCGCCGGCAGCCTTTTGGAAGGCGGTTGTCGGCGCGTGCTCTCCACCCGTGGGGTGCCCGAGAAGGCGGGAAGAGGGGGAGCCGGCCCCCGTTTTTTTTTTTTTTCCGGTCCACACCCCGTTCACGCAGCAGTAGCCCGTCCTGCTGCGGTGCCCTCCCTGGTGTGGCGGCCTTTGCTGAGTTTTCTCGGCCTTTTTCTTTTTGGTTGTGCCGGTCTTTCCCGAGCACCGGCTTTTTTTTTTTCTTGTCGCTGCCTTCCTTCCGGTACTCTCGCTGGCCGCGGCGGTCCCCGGCGTTCCCGAAAGCTTGGGGTGCCATGGGCTCGGGGTGTCGTACCTATCTGCACCTTGCCAGGTGGCCAATTTTTTTTTTTTTTCTTTCGCTCTCTCTCCCCTGGCTACGTCTAGCCCAGGGTCACGCTTCGCTCCCGGGCCCGCTGCCTCCGAGTGCCGCGTGGTTGTCTCCCCATCCCTTCTCGTGATCGATGTGGTGGTGATGCGATCTCCTTCGGGCCCGGGCCTAAGCTGCGCCAGGCGAGGGACGGACATTCATGGCGAATGGGACCGCTCTTCTCGTGCTGCTCGTGGGCCCCTCGCCTCTCCGTCCCACCGTGTTGGTGGTGTGCGGGAGGCAGGGGTGCGGCATCCGGGCTCGGCCGCGCTCTCCCCGCTCTTGCCGTGAGATCGGGGACCTGTGTGCCGGCAAGGGGGGCAACTCTGATCTCGCCTCCCCTTTCCGGCCACTTGTAGCGCCACGGGGCCGGCCCTCTCCGCGGCGAGGGTGGGCTCTGTGCCCCGTGGACTCCCGTGCTGCGGTGCAAAAGCGTCTGCAGCTCCCGGCTCTCTTGCGGTACTCCCGAGAAAGCTCCCGGTCGACCCCCAGGTGCCCGAAGCTGGGCGGTGGTGTCGTTCCCGTTTCCCGTGCCCCGTCTGGCGGCTCGCTGCCCGTGGCGTGTCCCGGCCATCCTCGCTCGAGTCAGGGGGAGGCTGTCGCTGTTGGAGATGCGGTGCCTCCTCGGGGGTCGAGGCGGTCGGCCCGAGAGGCCGGGTGTGCGTGTCTCGGGGTGCCGGTGGGCGGAGCGGTCTCCTCCCTTTGTTGGTGAGCCGCTGTTCCCGGCCTTCGGCTGTGCTCCTTCCCTGCCGTGTCTCCTGGCGGCCTCGCTGGGGGACCTGAGAAGTTGCAGTGGAGGTGAGCCGCTCGGGGGCCGGGTTCTCCGCCGTGCGCCTGTGCACCCTCGACCGCCCCTTTGCCCTCTCGCGCGAGCGGCACCGCCGGAGCCGGTGTTGCTCGGACCGCAGACCCCCCCTCCTGCCCGTGCCGCTGGATGGGCGCCTTTGGCGGTGACCCCTGGCGGGGGCTCCGTCGGGCTGGGTCCGGCACCCCCTCAGAGTGAGAGGTGTGTTCTCTAGCTATCTTGGTTCGGGGGGCGGTGCTGCTCCCGCTGGGCTGGCGGGGGTCGCTCCCGATGGGCTCCCGCGGCTCTGGCCGTCCCCCGTCGTCCCGCTTCTTGGAGAGCGCTTAGCGGCTTGCCCCAAGCCGCGTGCGCGATGGCCGATCGCTTGCGTGCCCGCGCCTCCCCCCTCCGAGCTGGGGGAGGATCCCGCGGGGCCTCTCTCTCGGGGCCGGCGCCTGGTTGTGGCAGCGGTGTGGGCGATTTCCCGACCTGTCCCCACCCCCCCGCCTCAGGCAAGCAGCGGCGCGCTGGTCTGAGCCGCGTGCGGGCTCGTCGCGCGAGGGCGATGTGGTGTGGCCGTGCGGCTGCCCGGGCACTCGGAGGAGGGGTCGGGTCCCGTCCCCCCTCCTCCCGCTCCCGCACCGCCGCCCTCGGGCGGGTTGGCTCTCGGCCGCCCTCCGCCCCGGCGTCCGCGTCGGGCGACGGCCGCCGGCCACGACGGCGTTGCGTGCGAGCCAGGCGGTGTGGTGCTCCGTGGCTGTGAGGCCGTTCCGCGGCGACGCTCCGTGGTGGGGGGTGGCGACCCCCTCCGGAGCCGTGGGAAAGCGGTGTGTGTGGGTGCTGCTCCGGCCGGCCGAGGAGGCCGAGTGTCAGACACGTGGTTTCTGGCGTTGCCCGGTGGTGTTGGATGGTTATGGCGGAGTGGAGCTCGGAGAGTGTGGCTTGGCTTGGCTTCCGCGGGCGCGGTGAGGTCCCCGTGGCGTGCGTGGCGAGCTCTCCTTTGGTGGCCCCGCCCGTGCGGTGGGTGGGCCCCCGGCCACCGGCGCCGGTGGTAGAGGGTGGTGATCC
>JANJXV010002472.1:0-28278 GCA_024803745.1 Megascapheus bottae
AAGTGTGTGAAGTCACAGAATTGAGGTGTGTGAAGTCAGAATGGAGGTGTGTGAAGTCAGATGGAGGTGTGTGAAGTCAGAGAATGGAGGTGGGTGAAGTCACAATGCAGGTGTGTGAACTCATAGAATGGAGTTGTGTGAAGTCACAATATAGGTTTCTGAAGTCATAGAATGGAGGTGTGTGAAGTCATAGAATGGAGGTGTGTGAAGTCACAGAATGGAGGTGTGTGATGTCATAGAATGGACGTGTGTGAAGTCAAAGAATGGAGGTGTGTAAAGGCATAGAATGGAGGTGTGTGAAGTCATAGAATGGAGATGTGTGAAGTCATGAAATGGAGGTGTGTGAAGTCACAGAATGGAAGTGTGTGAAGTCACACTATGGAGGGGTGTGAACTCAGATTTGAGGTGTGTGAGGTCACAGAATGGAGGTGTGTGAAGTCATATAACGAGGTGTGTAGTCACAGAATGGAGGTGTGTGAAGACACAGAATGGAAGTGTGTGAACTCAGAGTGGAGGTGTGTGAAGTCACAGAATGGAGGTGTGTGAAGTCATTGAATGGAAGTGTGTGAAGTCATAGATTGGAGGTGTGTGAAGTCAGAATGGAGGTGTGTGAAGTCACAGAATGGAGGTGTGTGAATTCACAGAATGGAAGTGTGTGAAGTCAAAATTGAGGTGTGTGAAGTCAAAGAATGGAGGTGTGTGAAGTCAAAATTGTGGTGTGTGAAGTCACAAATGGAGGTGTGTGAAGTCACAGAATGGAGGTGTGTGATGTCAAAATGGAGGTGTGTGAAGTCAAAGAAAGGAGGTGTGTGAAGTCATAGAATGGAGGTGTGCCAAGTCACATAAGGGAGGTGTGAGAAGTCACAGAACGGAGATGTGTGAAGTCACAATGGAGGTGTGAGAGGTCATAGAATGGAGGTGTGTGAAGTCAAAGAATGGAGGTATGTGAAGTCAAAGAATGGAGGTGTGTGAAGTCAAAATTGTGGTGTGTGAAGTCACAAATCGAGGTGTGTGAAGTCACAGAATGGAGGTGTGTGATGTCAAAATGGAAGTGTGTCAAGTCACAGAAGGGAGGTGTGTGAAGTCACAGAACGGAGATGTGTGAAGTCACAATGGAGGTGTGAGAGGTCATAGAATGGAGGTGTGTGAAGTCAAAGAATGGAGGTTTGTGAAGTCAAACATTGGAAGTGTGTGAAAGTACAGAATGGAGGTGTGTGAAGTCATATAATGGAGGTGTGTGAAGTCATAAAATGGAGGTGTGTCAAGTCACAAAAGGGAGGTGTGTGAAGTCACAGAACGGAGATGTGTGAAGTCACAATGGAGGTGTGTGAAGTCACAGAATGGAGGTGTGTGAAGTCAAAGAATGGAGGTGTGTGAAGTCATAGAATAGAGGTGTGTGAAATCACAGAATGTAGGTGTGAGAAGTCACAGAATGGAGGTGTGTAAAGTGACAGAGTTGAGGTGTGTGAAGTCACAGAATGGAGGAGTTTGAAGTCATAGAATGGAGGTGTGTGAAGTCAGATTGGAGGTGTGTGAACTCTTAGAATGGAGGTAAGTGAAGTCACAGTGGAGGTGTGTGAAGTCATAGAATTGTGGTTTTTGAAATCACAGAATGGAGGTGTGTGGAGTCATAGAATGGAGGTGTGTGAAGTCACAGAATGCAGTTGTGTGAAGTCAGAATAGAGGTGTGAGAAGTCATAGAATGGAGGTGTGTGAAGTCAGAATGGAGCTGTGTGAAGTCATAGAATGGAAGTGTGTGAAGTCAGAATGGAGGTGTGTGAACTCATAGAATGGAGGTGTGTGAAGTCACAAAATGGAGGTGTGTGAAGTCAAAATGGAGGTGTGTGAAGTCAAAGAATGGACGTGTGTGAAGTCACAATTGTGGTGTGTGAAGTCACAAATGCAGTTGTGTGAAGTCACAGAATGGAGGTGTGTGAAGTCAAAATGGAGGTGTGTGAGGTCAAAGAATGGATGTGTGTGAAGTCATAGAATGGAGGTGTATGAAGTCATGGAATGGAGGTTTGTGACGTCCAACATTGGAAGCATGTGAAATTACAGAATGGAGTTGTGTGAAGTCATAGAATGGAGGTGTGTGAAGTCATAGAATGGAGATGTGTGAAGTCATGGAATGGAGGTGTGTGAAGTCACAGAATGGAAGTGTGTGAAGTCACACTATGGAGGGGTGTGAACTCAGATTTGAGGTGTGTGAGGTCACAGAATGGAGGTGTGTGAAGTCATATAACGAGGTGTGTAGTCACAGAATGGAGGTGTGTGAAGACACAGAATGGAAGTGTGTGAACTCAGAGTGGAGGTGTGTGAAGTCACAGAATGGAGGTGTGTGAAGTCATTGAATGGAAGTGTGTGAAGTCATAGATTGGAGGTGTGTGAAGTCAGAATGGAGGTGTGTGAAGTCACAGAATGGAGGTGTGTGAATTCACAGAATGGAAGTGTGTGAAGTCAAAATTGAGGTGTGTGAAGTCAAAGAATGGAGGTGTGTGAAGTCAAAATTGTGGTGTGTGAAGTCACAAATGGAGGTGTGTGAAGTCACAGAATGGAGGTGTGTGATGTCAAAATGGAGGTGTGTGAAGTCAAAGAAAGGAGGTGTGTGAAGTCATAGAATGGAGGTGTGCCAAGTCACATAAGGGAGGTGTGAGAAGTCACAGAACGGAGATGTGTGAAGTCACAATGGAGGTGTGAGAGGTCATAGAATGGAGGTGTGTGAAGTCAAAGAATGGAGGTATGTGAAGTCAAAGAATGGAGGTGTGTGAAGTCAAAATTGTGGTGTGTGAAGTCACAAATCGAGGTGTGTGAAGTCACAGAATGGAGGTGTGTGATGTCAAAATGGAAGTGTGTCAAGTCACAGAAGGGAGGTGTGTGAAGTCACAGAACGGAGATGTGTGAAGTCACAATGGAGGTGTGAGAGGTCATAGAATGGAGGTGTGTGAAGTCAAAGAATGGAGGTATGTGAAGTCAAAGAATGGAGGTGTGTGAAGTCAAAATTGTGGTGTGTGAAGTCACAAATCGAGGTGTGTGAAGTCACAGAATGGAGGTGTGTGATGTCAAAATGGAAGTGTGTCAAGTCACAGAAGGGAGGTGTGTGAAGTCACAGAACGGAGATGTGTGAAGTCACAATGGAGGTGTGAGAGGTCATAGAATGGAGGTGTGTGAAGTCAAAGAATGGAGGTTTGTGAAGTCAAACATTGGAAGTGTGTGAAAGTACAGAATGGAGGTGTGTGAAGTCATATAATGGAGGTGTGTGAAGTCATAAAATGGAGGTGTGTCAAGTCACAAAAGGGAGGTGTGTGAAGTCACAGAACGGAGATGTGTGAAGTCACAATGGAGGTGTGTGAAGTCACAGAATGGAGGTGTGTGAAGTCAAAGAATGGAGGTGTGTGAAGTCATAGAATAGAGGTGTGTGAAATCACAGAATGTAGGTGTGAGAAGTCACAGAATGGAGGTGTGTAAAGTGACAGAGTTGAGGTGTGTGAAGTCACAGAATGGAGGAGTTTGAAGTCATAGAATGGAGGTGTGTGAAGTCAGATTGGAGGTGTGTGAACTCTTAGAATGGAGGTAAGTGAAGTCACAGTGGAGGTGTGTGAAGTCATAGAATTGTGGTTTTTGAAATCACAGAATGGAGGTGTGTGGAGTCATAGAATGGAGGTGTGTGAAGTCAGATTGGAGGTGTGTGAAGTCAATGAATGGAGGTGTGTGAACTCAGAGAGGAGGTATGTGAAGTCATAGAATGGAGGTGTGTGAAGTCAAAGAATGGAGGTGTGGGAAATCATAGAATGGAGGTGTGTGAAGTCACAGAATTGAGGTGTGTGAAGTCAGAATGGAGGTGTGTGAATTCAGAATGGAGGTGTGTGAAGTCATAGAATGGAGGTGTGTGAAGTCACAATGCAGGTGTGTGAACTGATAGAACGTAGGTGTGTGAAGTCACAATGTAGGTGTGTGAAGTAATAGAATGGAAGTGTGTGAAGTCATAGAATGGAGGTGTGTGAAGTTCCAAAATGGAGGTGTGTGAATTCAAAATGGAGGTGTGTGAAGTCAAAGAATGGACGTGTGTGAAGTCACAATTGTGGTGTGTGAAGTCACAAATGCAGGTGTGTGAAGTCACAGAATGGAGGTGTGTGAAGTCAGAATGGAGGTGTGTGAGGTCAAAGAATGGATGTGTGTGAAGTCATAGAATGGAGGTGTATGAAGTCATGGAATGGTGGTTTGTGACGTCCAACATTGGAAGCGTGTGAAATTACAGAATGGAGGTGTGTGAAGTCATAGAATGGAGGTGTGTGAAGTCATAAAATGGAGGTGTGTCAAGTCACAGAAGGGAGGTGTGTGAAGTCACAGAACGGAGATGTGTGAAGTCACAATGGAGGTGTGAGAGGTCATAGAATGGAGGTGTGTGAAGTCAAAGAATGGAGGTATGTGAAGTCAAAGAATGGAGGTGTGTGAAGTCAAAATTGTGGTGTGTGAAGTCACAAATCGAGGTGTGTGAAGTCACAGAATGGAGGTGTGTGATGTCAAAATGGAAGTGTGTCAAGTCACAGAAGGGAGGTGTGTGAAGTCACAGAACGGAGATGTGTGAAGTCACAATGGAGGTGTGAGAGGTCATAGAATGGAGGTGTGTGAAGTCAAAGAATGGAGGTTTGTGAAGTCAAACATTGGAAGTGTGTGAAAGTATAGAATGGAGGTGTGTGAAGTCATATAATGGAGGTGTGTGAAGTCATAAAATGGAGGTGTGTCAAGTCACAAAAGGGAGGTGTGTGAAGTCACAGAACGGAGATGTGTGAAGTCACAATGGAGGTGTGTGAAGTCACAGAATGGAGGTGTGTGAAGTCAAAGAATGGAGGTGTGTGAAGTCATAGAATAGAGGTGTGTGAAATCACAGAATGTAGGTGTGAGAAGTCACAGAATGGAGGTGTGTAAAGTGACAGAGTTGAGGTGTGTGAAGTCACAGAATGGAGGAGTTTGAAGTCATAGAATGGAGGTGTGTGAAGTCAGATTGGAGGTGTGTGAACTCTTAGAATGCAGGTAAGTGAAGTCACAGTGGAGGTGTGTGAAGTCATAGAATTGTGGTTTTTGAAATCACAGAATGGAGGTGTGTGGAGTCATAGAATGGAGGTGTGTGAAGTCAGATTGGAGGTGTGTGAAGTCAATGAATGGAGGTGTGTGAACTCAGAGAGGAGGTATGTGAAGTCATAGAATGGAGGTGTGTGAAGTCAAAGAATGGAGGTGTGGGAAATCATAGAATGGAGGTGTGTGAAGTCACAGAATTGAGGTGTGTGAAGTCAGAATGGAGGTGTGTGAATTCAGAATGGAGGTGTGTGAAGTCATAGAATGGAGGTGTGTGAAGTCACAATGCAGGTGTGTGAACTGATAGAACGTAGGTGTGTGAAGTCACAATGTAGGTGTGTGAAGTAATAGAATGGAAGTGTGTGAAGTCATAGAATGGAGGTGTGTGAAGTTCCAAAATGGAGGTGTGTGAATTCAAAATGGAGGTGTGTGAAGTCAAAGAATGGACGTGTGTGAAGTCACAATTGTGGTGTGTGAAGTCACAAATGCAGGTGTGTGAAGTCACAGAATGGAGGTGTGTGAAGTCAGAATGGAGGTGTGTGAGGTCAAAGAATGGATGTGTGTGAAGTCATAGAATGGAGGTGTATGAAGTCATGGAATGGAGGTTTGTGACGTCCAACATTGGAAGCGTGTGAAATTACAGAATGGAGGTGTGTGAAGTCATAGAATGGAGGTGTGTGAAGTCATAAAATGGAGGTGTGTCAAGTCACAGAAGGGAGGTGTGTGAAGTCACAGAATGGAGGGGTGTGAAGTCAGAATAGAGGTGTGCGAAGTCATAGAATGGAGGTGTGTGAAGTCAGAATGGAGCTATGTGAACTCATAGAATGGAGGTGTGTGAAATCATACAATGGAAGTGTGTGAAGTCACAGAATTGAGGTGTGTGAAGTCAGAATGGAGGTGTGTGAAGTCAGAATGGAGGTGTGTGAAGTCAGAGAATGGAGGTGGGTGAAGTCACAATGCAGGTGTGTGAACTCATAGAATGGAGTTGTGTGAAGTCACAATATAGGTTTCTGAAGTCATAGAATGGAGGTGTGTGAAGTCATAGAATGGAGGTGTGTGAAGTCACAGAATGGAGGTGTGTGATGTCATAGAATGGACGTGTGTGAAGTCAAAGAATGGAGGTGTGTAAAGGCATAGAATGGAGGTGTGTGAAGTCATAGAATGGAGATGTGTGAAGTCATGAAATGGAGGTGTGTGAAGTCACAGAATGGAAGTGTGTGAAGTCACACTATGGAGGGGTGTGAACTCAGATTTGAGGTGTGTGAGGTCACAGAATGGAGGTGTGTGAAGTCATATAACGAGGTGTGTAGTCACAGAATGGAGGTGTGTGAAGACACAGAATGGAAGTGTGTGAACTCAGAGTGGAGGTGTGTGAAGTCACAGAATGGAGGTGTGTGAAGTCATTGAATGGAAGTGTGTGAAGTCATAGATTGGAGGTGTGTGAAGTCAGAATGGAGGTGTGTGAAGTCACAGAATGGAGGTGTGTGAATTCACAGAATGGAAGTGTGTGAAGTCAAAATTGAGGTGTGTGAAGTCAAAGAATGGAGGTGTGTGAAGTCAAAATTGTGGTGTGTGAAGTCACAAATGGAGGTGTGTGAAGTCACAGAATGGAGGTGTGTGATGTCAAAATGGAGGTGTGTGAAGTCAAAGAAAGGAGGTGTGTGAAGTCATAGAATGGAGGTGTGCCAAGTCACATAAGGGAGGTGTGAGAAGTCACAGAACGGAGATGTGTGAAGTCACAATGGAGGTGTGAGAGGTCATAGAATGGAGGTGTGTGAAGTCAAAGAATGGAGGTATGTGAAGTCAAAGAATGGAGGTGTGTGAAGTCAAAATTGTGGTGTGTGAAGTCACAAATCGAGGTGTGTGAAGTCACAGAATGGAGGTGTGTGATGTCAAAATGGAAGTGTGTCAAGTCACAGAAGGGAGGTGTGTGAAGTCACAGAACGGAGATGTGTGAAGTCACAATGGAGGTGTGAGAGGTCATAGAATGGAGGTGTGTGAAGTCAAAGAATGGAGGTTTGTGAAGTCAAACATTGGAAGTGTGTGAAAGTACAGAATGGAGGTGTGTGAAGTCATATAATGGAGGTGTGTGAAGTCATAAAATGGAGGTGTGTCAAGTCACAAAAGGGAGGTGTGTGAAGTCACAGAACGGAGATGTGTGAAGTCACAATGGAGGTGTGTGAAGTCACAGAATGGAGGTGTGTGAAGTCAAAGAATGGAGGTGTGTGAAGTCATAGAATAGAGGTGTGTGAAATCACAGAATGTAGGTGTGAGAAGTCACAGAATGGAGGTGTGTAAAGTGACAGAGTTGAGGTGTGTGAAGTCACAGAATGGAGGAGTTTGAAGTCATAGAATGGAGGTGTGTGAAGTCAGATTGGAGGTGTGTGAACTCTTAGAATGGAGGTAAGTGAAGTCACAGTGGAGGTGTGTGAAGTCATAGAATTGTGGTTTTTGAAATCACAGAATGGAGGTGTGTGGAGTCATAGAATGGAGGTGTGTGAAGTCACAGAATGCAGTTGTGTGAAGTCAGAATAGAGGTGTGAGAAGTCATAGAATGGAGGTGTGTGAAGTCAGAATGGAGCTGTGTGAAGTCATAGAATGGAAGTGTGTGAAGTCAGAATGGAGGTGTGTGAACTCATAGAATGGAGGTGTGTGAAGTCACAAAATGGAGGTGTGTGAAGTCAAAATGGAGGTGTGTGAAGTCAAAGAATGGACGTGTGTGAAGTCACAATTGTGGTGTGTGAAGTCACAAATGCAGTTGTGTGAAGTCACAGAATGGAGGTGTGTGAAGTCAAAATGGAGGTGTGTGAGGTCAAAGAATGGATGTGTGTGAAGTCATAGAATGGAGGTGTATGAAGTCATGGAATGGAGGTTTGTGACGTCCAACATTGGAAGCATGTGAAATTACAGAATGGAGTTGTGTGAAGTCATAGAATGGAGGTGTGTGAAGTCATAAAATGGAGGTGTGTCAAGTCACAGAAGGGAGGTGTGTGAAGTCACAGAACGGCGATGTGTGAAGTCACAATGGAGGTGTGTGAAGTCATAGAATGGAGGTGTGTGAAGTCAAAGAATGGAGGTGTGTGAAGTCATAGAACGGAGGTGTGTGAAATCACAGAATGGAGGTATGAGAAGTCACAGAATGGAGGTGTGTAAAGTGACAGAGTTGAGGTGTGTGAAGTCACAGAATGGAGGAGTTTGAAGTCATAGAATGGAGGTGTGTGAAGTCACAGAATGGAGGTGTATGAAGTCAGAATAGAGGTATGCGAAGTCATAGAATGGAGGTGTGTTAAGTCAGAATGAAGCTGTGGGAATTCATAGAATGGAGGTGTGTGAATTCAGATTGGAGGTGTGTGAACTCTTAGAATGGAGGTATGTGAAGTCACAATGGAGGTGTGTGAAGTCATAGAATTGTGGTGTTTGAAATCACAGAATGGAGGTGTGTGGAGTCATAGAATGGAGGTGTGTGAAGTCAGATTGGAGGTGTGTGAAGTCAATGAATGGAGGTGTGTGAACTCAGAAAGGAGTTGTGTGAAGTCCTAGAATGGAGCTGTGTGAAATCATAGAATGGAGGTGTGTGAAAACATAGAATGGAGGTGTGTGAACTCAAAGAGTGGAGGTATGTGAAATCACAGAATGGAGGTGTGTGAAGTCAGAATAGAGGTGTGCGAAGTCATAGAATGGAGGTGTGTGAAGTCAGAATGGAGCTATGTGAACTCATAGAATGGAGGTGTGTGAAGTCACAATGGAGATGTGTGAAGTCATAGAATGGTGGGTTTTGAAGTCACAGAATGGAGGTGTGTGAAGTCATAGAATGGAGGTGTGTGAAGTCAGATTGGAGGTATGTGAAGTCACAGAATGGAGGTGTGTCAACTCAGAAAGGAGGTATGTAAAGTCATATAATGTAGGTGTGTGAAGTCAAAGAATGGAGGTGTGGGAAATCATAGAATTGAGGTGTGTGAAGTCACAGAATTGAGGTGTGTTAAGTCAGAATGGAGGTGTGTGAATTCAGAATGGAGGTGTGTGAAGTCATAGAATGGAGGTGTGTGAAGTCACAATGCAGGTGTGTGAACTGCTAGAACGTAGGTGAGTGAAGTCACAATGTAGGTGTGTGACGTCATAGAATGGAGGTGTGTGAAGTCATAGAATGGAGGTGTGTGAAGTCACAAAATGGAGGTGTGTGAAGTCAAAATGGAGGTGTGTGAAGTCAAAGAATGGACGTGTGTGAAGTCACAATTGTGGTGTGTGAAGTCACAAATGCAGGTGTGTGAAGTCACAGAATGGAGGTGTGTGAAGTCAAAATGGAGGTGTGTGAGGTCAAAGAATGGATGTGTGTGAAGTCATAGAATGGAGGTGTATGAAGTCATGGAATGGAGGTTTGTGACGTCAAACATTGGAAGCGTGTGAAGTTACAGAATGGAGGTGTGTGAAGTCATAGAATGGAGGTGTGT
Source organism: Megascapheus bottae (assembly GCA_024803745.1). NCBI lineage: Eukaryota > Metazoa > Chordata > Mammalia > Rodentia > Geomyidae > Megascapheus > Megascapheus bottae. The sequence continues at coordinate 9,522 of JANJXV010002472.1, forward strand.
GAAGTCAGAGAATGGAGGTGTGTGAAGTCAGACTGCAGGTGTGTGAAGTCATAGAATGGAGGCTTGTGAAGTCATAGATTGGAAGTCTGTGAAGTCATAGAATGGAGGTTGTGAAGTCATAGATTGAAGGTGTGTGGAAGTCATAGAATGGAGGTGTGTGAAGTCAGAATGGAGCTATGTGAACTCATAGAATGGAGGTGTGTGAAGTCACAATGGAGATGTGTGAAGTCATAGAATGGTGGGTTTTGAAGTCACAGAATGGCGGTGTGTGAAGTCATAGAATGGAGGTGTGTGAAGGCAGATTGGAGGTATGTGAAGTCACAGAATGGAGGTGTGTCAACTCAGAAAGGAGGTATGTGGAGTCATAGAATGGAGGTGTGTGAAGTCAAAGAATGGAGGTGTGGGAAATCATAGAATGGAGGTGTGTGAAGTCACAGAATTGAGGTGTGTGAAGTAAGAATGGAGGTGTGTGAATTCAGAATGGCGGTGTGTGAAGTCATAGAATGGAGGTGTGTGAAGTCACAGTGCACGTGTGTGAACAGATAGAACGTAGGTGTGTGAAGTCACAATGTAGGTGTGTGAAGTCATAGAATGGAGCTGTGTGAAGTCATAGAATGGAGGTGTGTGAAGTCACAAAATGGAGGTGTGTGAAGTCAAAATGGAGGTGTGTGAAGTCAAAGAAAGGACGTGTGTGAAGTCAAAATTGTGGTGTGTGAAGTCACAAATGCAGGTGTGTGAAGTCAAAGAATGGAGGTGTGTGAAGTCAAAATGGAGGTGTGTGAAGTCAAAGAATGGATGTGTGTGAAGTCATAGAATGGAGGTGTATGAAGTCATGGAATGGAGGTTTGTGACGTCAAACATTGGAAGCGTGTGAAGTTACAGAATGGGGGTGTGTGAAGTCATAGAATGGAGGTGTGTGAAGACAGAGAATGGAGGTGTGTGAAGTCAGATTGCAGGTGTGTGAAGTCATAGAATGGAGGTTTGTGAAGTCATAGATTGGAAGTCTGTGAAGTCATAGAATGGAGGTTGTGAAGTCATAGATTGAAGGTGTGTGGAAGTCATAGTATGGAGGTGTGTGAAGTCACAGAAAGGAGGTGTGTGAATTCACAGAATGGAGTTGTATGAAGTCACAATGGAGGTGTGTGAAGTCATAGAATGGAGGTGTGTGAAATCAAACAATGGAGGTTTGTGAAGTCATAGAATGGATTGTGTGTGAAATCACAGAATGGAGGTGTGTGAAGTCACAGAATGGAGGTGTGTAAAGTCACAGAGTGGAGGTGTGTGAAGTCACAGAATGGATGTGTGTGAACTCAGAAAGGAGGTGTGTGAAGTCATAGAATGGAGGTCTGTGAAGTCATAGAATGGAGGTGTGTGCATTCATGGAATGGAGGTGTGTGAAGTCACAGAATTGAGGTGTGTGAAGTCACAATGGAGGTGTGTGAAGTCAGAATGGAGGTGTGTGAAGTCAGAGAATGGAGGTGGGTGAAGTCACAATGCAGGTGTGTGATCTAATAGAATAGAGGTGTGTGAAGTCACAATGTAGGTTTCTGAAGTCATAGAATGGAGGTGTGTGAAGTCACAGAATGGAGGTGTGTAAAGGCATAGAATGGAGGTGTGTGAAGTCATAGAATGGAGGTGTGTGAAGTCATAGAATGGAGGTGTGTGAAGTCACAGAATGCAGTTTTGTGAAGTCAAAATAGAAGTGTGCGAAGTCATAGAATGGAGGTGTGTGAAGTCAGAATGGAGCTGTGTGAAGTCATAGAATGGAAGTGTGTGAAGTCAGAATGGGGGTGTGTGAACTCATAGAATGGAGGTGTATGAAGTCACAATGGAGGTGTGTGAAGTCACAGAATGGATGTGTGTGAACTCAGAAAGGAGGTGTGTGAAGTCATAGAATGGAGGTCTGTGAATTCATAGAATGGAGGTGTGTGAAATCATACAATGGAAGTGTGTGAAGTCACAGAATTGAGGTGTGTGAAGTCAGAATGGAGGTGTGTGAAGTCAGAATGGAGGTGTGTGAAGTCAGAGAATGGAGGTGGGTGAAGTCACAATGCAGGTGTGTGAACTCATAGAATGGAGTTGTGTGAAGTCACAATATAGGTTTCTGAAGTCATAGAATGGAGGTGTGTGAAGTCATAGAATGGAGGTGTGTGAAGTCACAGAATGGAGGTGTGTGATGTCATAGAATGGACGTGTGTGAAGTCAAAGAATGGAGGTGTGTAAAGGCATAGAATGGAGGTGTGTGAAGTCATAGAATGGAGATGTGTGAAGTCATGGAATGGAGGTGTGTGAAGTCACAGAATGGAAGTGTGTGAAGTCACACTATGGAGGGGTGTGAACTCAGATTTGAGGTGTGTGAGGTCACAGAATGGAGGTGTGTGAAGTCATATAACGAGGTGTGTAGTCACAGAATGGAGGTGTGTGAAGACACAGAATGGAAGTGTGTGAACTCAGAGTGGAGGTGTGTGAAGTCACAGAATGGAGGTGTGTGAAGTCATTGAATGGAAGTGTGTGAAGTCATAGATTGGAGGTGTGTGAAGTCAGAATGGAGGTGTGTGAAGTCACAGAATGGAGGTGTGTGAATTCACAGAATGGAAGTGTGTGAAGTCAAAATTGAGGTGTGTGAAGTCAAAGAATGGAGGTGTGTGAAGTCAAAATTGTGGTGTGTGAAGTCACAAATGGAGGTGTGTGAAGTCACAGAATGGAGGTGTGTGATGTCAAAATGGAGGTGTGTGAAGTCAAAGAAAGGAGGTGTGTGAAGTCATAGAATGGAGGTGTGCCAAGTCACATAAGGGAGGTGTGAGAAGTCACAGAACGGAGATGTGTGAAGTCACAATGGAGGTGTGAGAGGTCATAGAATGGAGGTGTGTGAAGTCAAAGAATGGAGGTATGTGAAGTCAAAGAATGGAGGTGTGTGAAGTCAAAATTGTGGTGTGTGAAGTCACAAATCGAGGTGTGTGAAGTCACAGAATGGAGGTGTGTGATGTCAAAATGGAAGTGTGTCAAGTCACAGAAGGGAGGTGTGTGAAGTCACAGAACGGAGATGTGTGAAGTCACAATGGAGGTGTGAGAGGTCATAGAATGGAGGTGTGTGAAGTCAAAGAATGGAGGTATGTGAAGTCAAAGAATGGAGGTGTGTGAAGTCAAAATTGTGGTGTGTGAAGTCACAAATCGAGGTGTGTGAAGTCACAGAATGGAGGTGTGTGATGTCAAAATGGAAGTGTGTCAAGTCACAGAAGGGAGGTGTGTGAAGTCACAGAACGGAGATGTGTGAAGTCACAATGGAGGTGTGAGAGGTCATAGAATGGAGGTGTGTGAAGTCAAAGAATGGAGGTTTGTGAAGTCAAACATTGGAAGTGTGTGAAAGTATAGAATGGAGGTGTGTGAAGTCATATAATGGAGGTGTGTGAAGTCATAAAATGGAGGTGTGTCAAGTCACAAAAGGGAGGTGTGTGAAGTCACAGAACGGAGATGTGTGAAGTCACAATGGAGGTGTGTGAAGTCACAGAATGGAGGTGTGTGAAGTCAAAGAATGGAGGTGTGTGAAGTCATAGAATAGAGGTGTGTGAAATCACAGAATGTAGGTGTGAGAAGTCACAGAATGGAGGTGTGTAAAGTGACAGAGTTGAGGTGTGTGAAGTCACAGAATGGAGGAGTTTGAAGTCATAGAATGGAGGTGTGTGAAGTCAGATTGGAGGTGTGTGAACTCTTAGAATGGAGGTAAGTGAAGTCACAGTGGAGGTGTGTGAAGTCATAGAATTGTGGTTTTTGAAATCACAGAATGGAGGTGTGTGGAGTCATAGAATGGAGGTGTGTGAAGTCAGATTGGAGGTGTGTGAAGTCAATGAATGGAGGTGTGTGAACTCAGAGAGGAGGTATGTGAAGTCATAGAATGGAGGTGTGTGAAGTCAAAGAATGGAGGTGTGGGAAATCATAGAATGGAGGTGTGTGAAGTCACAGAATTGAGGTGTGTGAAGTCAGAATGGAGGTGTGTGAATTCAGAATGGAGGTGTGTGAAGTCATAGAATGGAGGTGTGTGAAGTCACAATGCAGGTGTGTGAACTGATAGAACGTAGGTGTGTGAAGTCACAATGTAGGTGTGTGAAGTAATAGAATGGAAGTGTGTGAAGTCATAGAATGGAGGTGTGTGAAGTTCCAAAATGGAGGTGTGTGAATTCAAAATGGAGGTGTGTGAAGTCAAAGAATGGACGTGTGTGAAGTCACAATTGTGGTGTGTGAAGTCACAAATGCAGGTGTGTGAAGTCACAGAATGGAGGTGTGTGAAGTCAGAATGGAGGTGTGTGAGGTCAAAGAATGGATGTGTGTGAAGTCATAGAATGGAGGTGTATGAAGTCATGGAATGGAGGTTTGTGACGTCCAACATTGGAAGCGTGTGAAATTACAGAATGGAGGTGTGTGAAGTCATAGAATGGAGGTGTGTGAAGTCATAAAATGGAGGTGTGTCAAGTCACAGAAGGGAGGTGTGTGAAGTCACAGAATGGAGGGGTGTGAAGTCAGAATAGAGGTGTGCGAAGTCATAGAATGGAGGTGTGTGAAGTCAGAATGGAGCTATGTGAACTCATAGAATGGAGGTGTGTGAAATCATACAATGGAAGTGTGTGAAGTCACAGAATTGAGGTGTGTGAAGTCAGAATGGAGGTGTGTGAAGTCAGAATGGAGGTGTGTGAAGTCAGAGAATGGAGGTGGGTGAAGTCACAATGCAGGTGTGTGAACTCATAGAATGGAGTTGTGTGAAGTCACAATATAGGTTTCTGAAGTCATAGAATGGAGGTGTGTGAAGTCATAGAATGGAGGTGTGTGAAGTCACAGAATGGAGGTGTGTGATGTCATAGAATGGACGTGTGTGAAGTCAAAGAATGGAGGTGTGTAAAGGCATAGAATGGAGGTGTGTGAAGTCATAGAATGGAGATGTGTGAAGTCATGAAATGGAGGTGTGTGAAGTCACAGAATGGAAGTGTGTGAAGTCACACTATGGAGGGGTGTGAACTCAGATTTGAGGTGTGTGAGGTCACAGAATGGAGGTGTGTGAAGTCATATAACGAGGTGTGTAGTCACAGAATGGAGGTGTGTGAAGACACAGAATGGAAGTGTGTGAACTCAGAGTGGAGGTGTGTGAAGTCACAGAATGGAGGTGTGTGAAGTCATTGAATGGAAGTGTGTGAAGTCATAGATTGGAGGTGTGTGAAGTCAGAATGGAGGTGTGTGAAGTCACAGAATGGAGGTGTGTGAATTCACAGAATGGAAGTGTGTGAAGTCAAAATTGAGGTGTGTGAAGTCAAAGAATGGAGGTGTGTGAAGTCAAAATTGTGGTGTGTGAAGTCACAAATGGAGGTGTGTGAAGTCACAGAATGGAGGTGTGTGATGTCAAAATGGAGGTGTGTGAAGTCAAAGAAAGGAGGTGTGTGAAGTCATAGAATGGAGGTGTGCCAAGTCACATAAGGGAGGTGTGAGAAGTCACAGAACGGAGATGTGTGAAGTCACAATGGAGGTGTGAGAGGTCATAGAATGGAGGTGTGTGAAGTCAAAGAATGGAGGTATGTGAAGTCAAAGAATGGAGGTGTGTGAAGTCAAAATTGTGGTGTGTGAAGTCACAAATCGAGGTGTGTGAAGTCACAGAATGGAGGTGTGTGATGTCAAAATGGAAGTGTGTCAAGTCACAGAAGGGAGGTGTGTGAAGTCACAGAACGGAGATGTGTGAAGTCACAATGGAGGTGTGAGAGGTCATAGAATGGAGGTGTGTGAAGTCAAAGAATGGAGGTTTGTGAAGTCAAACATTGGAAGTGTGTGAAAGTACAGAATGGAGGTGTGTGAAGTCATATAATGGAGGTGTGTGAAGTCATAAAATGGAGGTGTGTCAAGTCACAAAAGGGAGGTGTGTGAAGTCACAGAACGGAGATGTGTGAAGTCACAATGGAGGTGTGTGAAGTCACAGAATGGAGGTGTGTGAAGTCAAAGAATGGAGGTGTGTGAAGTCATAGAATAGAGGTGTGTGAAATCACAGAATGTAGGTGTGAGAAGTCACAGAATGGAGGTGTGTAAAGTGACAGAGTTGAGGTGTGTGAAGTCACAGAATGGAGGAGTTTGAAGTCATAGAATGGAGGTGTGTGAAGTCAGATTGGAGGTGTGTGAACTCTTAGAATGGAGGTAAGTGAAGTCACAGTGGAGGTGTGTGAAGTCATAGAATTGTGGTTTTTGAAATCACAGAATGGAGGTGTGTGGAGTCATAGAATGGAGGTGTGTGAAGTCAGATTGGAGGTGTGTGAAGTCAATGAATGGAGGTGTGTGAACTCAGAGAGGAGGTATGTGAAGTCATAGAATGGAGGTGTGTGAAGTCAAAGAATGGAGGTGTGGGAAATCATAGAATGGAGGTGTGTGAAGTCACAGAATTGAGGTGTGTGAAGTCAGAATGGAGGTGTGTGAATTCAGAATGGAGGTGTGTGAAGTCATAGAATGGAGGTGTGTGAAGTCACAATGCAGGTGTGTGAACTGATAGAACGTAGGTGTGTGAAGTCACAATGTAGGTGTGTGAAGTAATAGAATGGAAGTGTGTGAAGTCATAGAATGGAGGTGTGTGAAGTTCCAAAATGGAGGTGTGTGAATTCAAAATGGAGGTGTGTGAAGTCAAAGAATGGACGTGTGTGAAGTCACAATTGTGGTGTGTGAAGTCACAAATGCAGGTGTGTGAAGTCACAGAATGGAGGTGTGTGAAGTCAGAATGGAGGTGTGTGAGGTCAAAGAATGGATGTGTGTGAAGTCATAGAATGGAGGTGTATGAAGTCATGGAATGGTGGTTTGTGACGTCCAACATTGGAAGCGTGTGAAATTACAGAATGGAGGTGTGTGAAGTCATAGAATGGAGGTGTGTGAAGTCATAAAATGGAGGTGTGTCAAGTCACAGAAGGGAGGTGTGTGAAGTCACAGAATGGAGGGGTGTGAAGTCAGAATAGAGGTGTGCGAAGTCATAGAATGGAGGTGTGTGAAGTCAGAATGGAGCTATGTGAACTCATAGAATGGAGGTGTGTGAAGTCACAATGGAGATGTGTGAAGTCATAGAATGGTGGGTTTTGAAGTCACAGAATGGAGGTGTGTGAAGTCAAATAATGGACGTGTGTGAAGTCAAAATTGTGGTGTGTGAAGTCACAAATGCAGGTGTTTGAAGTCACAGAATGGAGGTGTGTGAAGTCAAAATGGAGGTGTGTGAGGTCAAAGAATGGATGTGTGTGAAGTCATAGAATGGAGGTGTATGAAGTCATGGAATGGAGGTTTGTGACGTCAAACATTGGAAGCGTGTGAAGTTACAGAATGGAGGTGTGTGAAGTCATAGAATGGAGGTGTGTGAAGTCAGAGAATGGAGGTGTGTGAAGTGAGATTGCAGGTGTGTGAAGTCATAGAATGGAGGTTTGTGAAGTCATAGATTGGAAGTCTGTGAACTCATAGAATGGAGGTTTTGAAGTCATAGATTGAAGGTGTGTGGAAGTCATAGTATGGAGGTGTGTGAAGTCACAGAAAGGAGGTGTGTGAATTCACAGAATGGAGTAGTATGAAGTCACAATGGAGGTGTGTGAAGTCATAGAATGGAGGTGTGTGAAATCAAAGAATGGAGGTTTGTGAAGTCATAGAATGGATTGTGTGTGAAATCACATAATGGAGGTGTGTGAAGTCACAGAATGGAGGTGTGTAAAGTCACAGAGTTGAGGTGTGTGAAGTCACAGAATGGAGGTGTGTGAAATCACAGAATGGAGGTGTGTGAAATCACAGAATGGAGGTGTGTAAAGTCACAGACTGGAGGTGTGTGAAATCACAGAATGGAGGTGTGTGAAATCATAGAATGGAGGTGTGTGAAGTCACAGAATGCAGTTGTGTGAAGTCAGAATAGAGGTGTGAGAAGTCATAGAATGGAGGTGTGTGAAGTCAGAATGGAGCTGTGTGAAGTCATAGAATGGAAGTGTGTGAAGTCAGAATGGAGGTGTGTGAACTCATAGAATGGAGGTGTGTGAAGTCACAAAATGGAGGTGTGTGAAGTCAAAATGGAGGTGTGTGAAGTCAAAGAATGGACGTGTGTGAAGTCACAATTGTGGTGTGTGAAGTCACAAATGCAGTTGTGTGAAGTCACAGAATGGAGGTGTGTGAAGTCAAAATGGAGGTGTGTGAGGTCAAAGAATGGATGTGTGTGAAGTCATAGAATGGAGGTGTATGAAGTCATGGAATGGAGGTTTGTGACGTCCAACATTGGAAGCATGTGAAATTACAGAATGGAGGTGTGTGAAGTCATAGAATGGAGGTGTGTGAAGTCATAAAATGGAGGTGTGTCAAGTCACAGAAGGGAGGTGTGTGAAGTCACAGAACGGCGATGTGTGAAGTCACAATGGAGGTGTGTGAAGTCATAGAATGGAGGTGTGTGAAGTCAAAGAATGGAGGTGTGTGAAGTCATAGAACGGAGGTGTGTGAAATCACAGAATGGAGGTATGAGAAGTCACAGAATGGAGGTGTGTAAAGTGACAGAGTTGAGGTGTGTGAAGTCACAGAATGGAGGAGTTTGAAGTCATAGAATGGAGGTGTGTGAAGTCACAGAATGGAGGTGTATGAAGTCAGAATAGAGGTATGCGAAGTCATAGAATGGAGGTGTGTTAAGTCAGAATGAAGCTGTGGGAATTCATAGAATGGAGGTGTGTGAATTCAGATTGGAGGTGTGTGAACTCTTAGAATGGAGGTATGTGAAGTCACAATGGAGGTGTGTGAAGTCATAGAATTGTGGTGTTTGAAATCACAGAATGGAGGTGTGTGGAGTCATAGAATGGAGGTGTGTGAAGTCAGATTGGAGGTGTGTGAAGTCAATGAATGGAGGTGTGTGAACTCAGAAAGGAGTTGTGTGAAGTCCTAGAATGGAGCTGTGTGAAATCATAGAATGGAGGTGTGTGAAAACATAGAATGGAGGTGTGTGAACTCAAAGAGTGGAGGTATGTGAAATCACAGAATGGAGGTGTGTGAAGTCAGAATAGAGGTGTGCGAAGTCATAGAATGGAGGTGTGTGAAGTCAGAATGGAGCTATGTGAACTCATAGAATGGAGGTGTGTGAAGTCACAATGGAGATGTGTGAAGTCATAGAATGGTGGGTTTTGAAGTCACAGAATGGAGGTGTGTGAAGTCATAGAATGGAGGTGTGTGAAGTCAGATTGGAGGTATGTGAAGTCACAGAATGGAGGTGTGTCAACTCAGAAAGGAGGTATGTAAAGTCATATAATGTAGGTGTGTGAAGTCAAAGAATGGAGGTGTGGGAAATCATAGAATTGAGGTGTGTGAAGTCACAGAATTGAGGTGTGTTAAGTCAGAATGGAGGTGTGTGAATTCAGAATGGAGGTGTGTGAAGTCATAGAATGGAGGTGTGTGAAGTCACAATGCAGGTGTGTGAACTGCTAGAACGTAGGTGTGTGAAGTCACAATGTAGGTGTGTGACGTCATAGAATGGAGGTGTGTGAAGTCATAGAATGGAGGTGTGTGAAGTCACAAAATGGAGGTGTGTGAAGTCAAAATGGAGGTGTGTGAAGTCAAAGAATGGACGTGTGTGAAGTCACAATTGTGGTGTGTGAAGTCACAAATGCAGGTGTGTGAAGTCACAGAATGGAGGTGTGTGAAGTCAAAATGGAGGTGTGTGAGGTCAAAGAATGGATGTGTGTGAAGTCATAGAATGGAGGTGTATGAAGTCATGGAATGGAGGTTTGTGACGTCAAACATTGGAAGCGTGTGAAGTTACAGAATGGAGGTGTGTGAAGTCATAGAATGGAGGTGTGTGAAGTCAGAGAATGGAGGTGTGTGAAGTCAGACTGCAGGTGTGTGAAGTCATAGAATGGAGGCTTGTGAAGTCATAGATTGGAAGTCTGTGAAGTCATAGAATGGAGGTTGTGAAGTCATAGATTGAAGGTGTGTGGAAGTCATAGAATGGAGGTGTGTGAAGTCAGAATGGAGCTATGTGAACTCATAGAATGGAGGTGTGTGAAGTCACAATGGAGATGTGTGAAGTCATAGAATGGTGGGTTTTGAAGTCACAGAATGGCGGTGTGTGAAGTCATAGAATGGAGGTGTGTGAAGGCAGATTGGAGGTATGTGAAGTCACAGAATGGAGGTGTGTCAACTCAGAAAGGAGGTATGTGGAGTCATAGAATGGAGGTGTGTGAAGTCAAAGAATGGAGGTGTGGGAAATCATAGAATGGAGGTGTGTGAAGTCACAGAATTGAGGTGTGTGAAGTAAGAATGGAGGTGTGTGAATTCAGAATGGCGGTGTGTGAAGTCATAGAATGGAGGTGTGTGAAGTCACAGGGCACGTGTGTGAACAGATAGAACGTAGGTGTGTGAAGTCACAATGTAGGTGTGTGAAGTCATAGAATGGAGCTGTGTGAAGTCATAGAATGGAGGTGTGTGAAGTCACAAAATGGAGGTGTGTGAAGTCAAAATGGAGGTGTGTGAAGTCAAAGAAAGGACGTGTGTGAAGTCAAAATTGTGGTGTGTGAAGTCACAAATGCAGGTGTGTGAAGTCAAAGAATGGAGGTGTGTGAAGTCAAAATGGAGGTGTGTGAAGTCAAAGAATGGATGTGTGTGAAGTCATAGAATGGAGGTGTATGAAGTCATGGAATGGAGGTTTGTGACGTCAAACATTGGAAGCGTGTGAAGTTACAGAATGGGGGTGTGTGAAGTCATAGAATGGAGGTGTGTGAAGACAGAGAATGGAGGTGTGTGAAGTCAGATTGCAGGTGTGTGAAGTCATAGAATGGAGGTTTGTGAAGTCATAGATTGGAAGTCTGTGAAGTCATAGAATGGAGGTTGTGAAGTCATAGATTGAAGGTGTGTGGAAGTCATAGTATGGAGGTGTGTGAAGTCACAGAAAGGAGGTGTGTGAATTCACAGAATGGAGTTGTATGAAGTCACAATGGAGGTGTGTGAAGTCATAGAATGGAGGTGTGTGAAATCAAACAATGGAGGTTTGTGAAGTCATAGAATGGATTGTGTGTGAAATCACAGAATGGAGGTGTGTGAAGTCACAGAATGGAGGTGTGTAAAGTCACAGAGTGGAGGTGTGTGAAGTCACAGAATGGATGTGTGTGAACTCAGAAAGGAGGTGTGTGAAGTCATAGAATGGAGGTCTGTGAAGTCATAGAATGGAGGTGTGTGCATTCATGGAATGGAGGTGTGTGAAGTCACAGAATTGAGGTGTGTGAAGTCAGAATGGAGGTGTGTGAAGTCAGAATGGAGGTGTGTGAAGTCAGAGAATGGAGGTGGGTGAAGTCACAATGCAGGTGTGTGATCTAATAGAATAGAGGTGTGTGAAGTCACAATGTAGGTTTCTGAAGTCATAGAATGGAGGTGTGTGAAGTCACAGAATGGAGGTGTGTAAAGGCATAGAATGGAGGTGTGTGAAGTCATAGAATGGAGGTGTGTGAAGTCATAGAATGGAGGTGTGTGAAGTCACAGAATGCAGTTTTGTGAAGTCAAAATAGAAGTGTGCGAAGTCATAGAATGGAGGTGTGTGAAGTCAGAATGGAGCTGTGTGAAGTCATAGAATGGAAGTGTGTGAAGTCAGAATGGGGGTGTGTGAACTCATAGAATGGAGGTGTATGAAGTCACAATGGAGGTGTGTGAAGTCACAGAATGGATGTGTGTGAACTCAGAAAGGAGGTGTGTGAAGTCATAGAATGGAGGTCTGTGAATTCATAGAATGGAGGTGTGTGAAATCATACAATGGAAGTGTGTGAAGTCACAGAATTGAGGTGTGTGAAGTCAGAATGGAGGTGTGTGAAGTCAGAATGGAGGTGTGTGAAGTCAGAGAATGGAGGTGGGTGAAGTCACAATGCAGGTGTGTGAACTCATAGAATGGAGTTGTGTGAAGTCACAATATAGGTTTCTGAAGTCATAGAATGGAGGTGTGTGAAGTCATAGAATGGAGGTGTGTGAAGTCACAGAATGGAGGTGTGTGATGTCATAGAATGGACGTGTGTGAAGTCAAAGAATGGAGGTGTGTAAAGGCATAGAATGGAGGTGTGTGAAGTCATAGAATGGAGATGTGTGAAGTCATGGAATGGAGGTGTGTGAAGTCACAGAATGGAAGTGTGTGAAGTCACACTATGGAGGGGTGTGAACTCAGATTTGAGGTGTGTGAGGTCACAGAATGGAGGTGTGTGAAGTCATATAACGAGGTGTGTAGTCACAGAATGGAGGTGTGTGAAGACACAGAATGGAAGTGTGTGAACTCAGAGTGGAGGTGTGTGAAGTCACAGAATGGAGGTGTGTGAAGTCATTGAATGGAAGTGTGTGAAGTCATAGATTGGAGGTGTGTGAAGTCAGAATGGAGGTGTGTGAAGTCACAGAATGGAGGTGTGTGAATTCACAGAATGGAAGTGTGTGAAGTCAAAATTGAGGTGTGTGAAGTCAAAGAATGGAGGTGTGTGAAGTCAAAATTGTGGTGTGTGAAGTCACAAATGGAGGTGTGTGAAGTCACAGAATGGAGGTGTGTGATGTCAAAATGGAGGTGTGTGAAGTCAAAGAAAGGAGGTGTGTGAAGTCATAGAATGGAGGTGTGCCAAGTCACATAAGGGAGGTGTGAGAAGTCACAGAACGGAGATGTGTGAAGTCACAATGGAGGTGTGAGAGGTCATAGAATGGAGGTGTGTGAAGTCAAAGAATGGAGGTATGTGAAGTCAAAGAATGGAGGTGTGTGAAGTCAAAATTGTGGTGTGTGAAGTCACAAATCGAGGTGTGTGAAGTCACAGAATGGAGGTGTGTGATGTCAAAATGGAAGTGTGTCAAGTCACAGAAGGGAGGTGTGTGAAGTCACAGAACGGAGATGTGTGAAGTCACAATGGAGGTGTGAGAGGTCATAGAATGGAGGTGTGTGAAGTCAAAGAATGGAGGTATGTGAAGTCAAAGAATGGAGGTGTGTGAAGTCAAAATTGTGGTGTGTGAAGTCACAAATCGAGGTGTGTGAAGTCACAGAATGGAGGTGTGTGATGTCAAAATGGAAGTGTGTCAAGTCACAGAAGGGAGGTGTGTGAAGTCACAGAACGGAGATGTGTGAAGTCACAATGGAGGTGTGAGAGGTCATAGAATGGAGGTGTGTGAAGTCAAAGAATGGAGGTTTGTGAAGTCAAACATTGGAAGTGTGTGAAAGTACAGAATGGAGGTGTGTGAAGTCATATAATGGAGGTGTGTGAAGTAATAAAATGGAGGTGTGTCAAGTCACAAAAGGGAGGTGTGTGAAGTCACAGAACGGAGATGTGTGAAGTCACAATGGAGGTGTGTGAAGTCACAGAATGTAGGTGTGAGAAGTCACAGAATGGAGGTGTGTAAAGTGACAGAGTTGAGGTGTGTGAAGTCACAGAATGGAGGAGTTTGAAGTCATAGAATGGAGGTGTGTGAAGTCAGATTGGAGGTGTGTGAACTCTTAGAATGGAGGTAAGTGAAGTCACAGTGGAGGTGTGTGAAGTCATAGAATTGTGGTTTTTGAAATCACAGAATGGAGGTGTGTGGAGTCATAGAATGGAGGTGTGTGAAGTCAGATTGGAGGTGTGTGAAGTCAATGAATGGAGGTGTGTGAACTCAGAGAGGAGGTATGTGAAGTCATAGAATGGAGGTGTGTGAAGTCAAAGAATGGAGGTGTGGGAAATCATAGAATGGAGGTGTGTGAAGTCACAGAATTGAGGTGTGTGAAGTCAGAATGGAGGTGTGTGAATTCAGAATGGAGGTGTGTGAAGTCATAGAATGGAGGTGTGTGAAGTCACAATGCAGGTGTGTGAACTGATAGAACGTAGGTGTGTGAAGTCACAATGTAGGTGTGTGAAGTAATAGAATGGAAGTGTGTGAAGTCATAGAATGGAGGTGTGTGAAGTTCCAAAATGGAGGTGTGTGAATTCAAAATGGAGGTGTGTGAAGTCAAAGAATGGACGTGTGTGAAGTCACAATTGTGGTGTGTGAAGTCACAAATGCAGGTGTGTGAAGTCACAGAATGGAGGTGTGTGAAGTCAGAATGGAGGTGTGTGAGGTCAAAGAATGGATGTGTGTGAAGTCATAGAATGGAGGTGTATGAAGTCATGGAATGGAGGTTTGTGACGTCCAACATTGGAAGCGTGTGAAATTACAGAATGGAGGTGTGTGAAGTCATAGAATGGAGGTGTGTGAAGTCATAAAATGGAGGTGTGTCAAGTCACAGAAGGGAGGTGTGTGAAGTCACAGAATGGAGGGGTGTGAAGTCAGAATAGAGGTGTGCGAAGTCATAGAATGGAGGTGTGTGAAGTCAGAATGGAGCTATGTGAACTCATAGAATGGAGGTGTGTGAAATCATACAATGGAAGTGTGTGAAGTCACAGAATTGAGGTGTGTGAAGTCAGAATGGAGGTGTGTGAAGTCAGAATGGAGGTGTGTGAAGTCAGAGAATGGAGGTGGGTGAAGTCACAATGCAGGTGTGTGAACTCATAGAATGGAGTTGTGTGAAGTCACAATATAGGTTTCTGAAGTCATAGAATGGAGGTGTGTGAAGTCATAGAATGGAGGTGTGTGAAGTCACAGAATGGAGGTGTGTGATGTCATAGAATGGACGTGTGTGAAGTCAAAGAATGGAGGTGTGTAAAGGCATAGAATGGAGGTGTGTGAAGTCATAGAATGGAGATGTGTGAAGTCATGGAATGGAGGTGTGTGAAGTCACAGAATGGAAGTGTGTGAAGTCACACTATGGAGGGGTGTGAACTCAGATTTGAGGTGTGTGAGGTCACAGAATGGAGGTGTGTGAAGTCATATAACGAGGTGTGTAGTCACAGAATGGAGGTGTGTGAAGACACAGAATGGAAGTGTGTGAACTCAGAGTGGAGGTGTGTGAAGTCACAGAATGGAGGTGTGTGAAGTCATTGAATGGAAGTGTGTGAAGTCATAGATTGGAGGTGTGTGAAGTCAGAATGGAGGTGTGTGAAGTCACAGAATGGAGGTGTGTGAATTCACAGAATGGAAGTGTGTGAAGTCAAAATTGAGGTGTGTGAAGTCAAAGAATGGAGGTGTGTGAAGTCAAAATTGTGGTGTGTGAAGTCACAAATGGAGGTGTGTGAAGTCACAGAATGGAGGTGTGTGATGTCAAAATGGAGGTGTGTGAAGTCAAAGAAAGGAGGTGTGTGAAGTCATAGAATGGAGGTGTGCCAAGTCACATAAGGGAGGTGTGAGAAGTCACAGAACGGAGATGTGTGAAGTCACAATGGAGGTGTGAGAGGTCATAGAATGGAGGTGTGTGAAGTCAAAGAATGGAGGTATGTGAAGTCAAAGAATGGAGGTGTGTGAAGTCAAAATTGTGGTGTGTGAAGTCACAAATCGAGGTGTGTGAAGTCACAGAATGGAGGTGTGTGATGTCAAAATGGAAGTGTGTCAAGTCACAGAAGGGAGGTGTGTGAAGTCACAGAACGGAGATGTGTGAAGTCACAATGGAGGTGTGAGAGGTCATAGAATGGAGGTGTGTGAAGTCAAAGAATGGAGGTATGTGAAGTCAAAGAATGGAGGTGTGTGAAGTCAAAATTGTGGTGTGTGAAGTCACAAATCGAGGTGTGTGAAGTCACAGAATGGAGGTGTGTGATGTCAAAATGGAAGTGTGTCAAGTCACAGAAGGGAGGTGTGTGAAGTCACAGAACGGAGATGTGTGAAGTCACAATGGAGGTGTGAGAGGTCATAGAATGGAGGTGTGTGAAGTCAAAGAATGGAGGTTTGTGAAGTCAAACATTGGAAGTGTGTGAAAGTACAGAATGGAGGTGTGTGAAGTCATATAATGGAGGTGTGTGAAGTCATAAAATGGAGGTGTGTCAAGTCACAAAAGGGAGGTGTGTGAAGTCACAGAACGGAGATGTGTGAAGTCACAATGGAGGTGTGTGAAGTCACAGAATGGAGGTGTGTGAAGTCAAAGAATGGAGGTGTGTGAAGTCATAGAATAGAGGTGTGTGAAATCACAGAATGTAGGTGTGAGAAGTCACAGAATGGAGGTGTGTAAAGTGACAGAGTTGAGGTGTGTGAAGTCACAGAATGGAGGAGTTTGAAGTCATAGAATGGAGGTGTGTGAAGTCAGATTGGAGGTGTGTGAACTCTTAGAATGGAGGTAAGTGAAGTCACAGTGGAGGTGTGTGAAGTCATAGAATTGTGGTTTTTGAAATCACAGAATGGAGGTGTGTGGAGTCATAGAATGGAGGTGTGTGAAGTCAGATTGGAGGTGTGTGAAGTCAATGAATGGAGGTGTGTGAACTCAGAGAGGAGGTATGTGAAGTCATAGAATGGAGGTGTGTGAAGTCAAAGAATGGAGGTGTGGGAAATCATAGAATGGAGGTGTGTG
Organism: Megascapheus bottae; assembly: GCA_024803745.1. Taxonomy (NCBI): domain Eukaryota; kingdom Metazoa; phylum Chordata; class Mammalia; order Rodentia; family Geomyidae; genus Megascapheus; species Megascapheus bottae. The sequence continues at coordinate 25,882 of JANJXV010002472.1, forward strand.
AAGTCACAGAATTGAGGTGTGTGAAGTCAGAATGGAGGTGTGTGAATTCAGAATGGAGGTGTGTGAAGTCATAGAATGGAGGTGTGTGAAGTCACAATGCAGGTGTGTGAACTGATAGAACGTAGGTGTGTGAAGTCACAATGTAGGTGTGTGAAGTAATAGAATGGAAGTGTGTGAAGTCATAGAATGGAGGTGTGTGAAGTTCCAAAATGGAGGTGTGTGAATTCAAAATGGAGGTGTGTGAAGTCAAAGAATGGACGTGTGTGAAGTCACAATTGTGGTGTGTGAAGTCACAAATGCAGGTGTGTGAAGTCACAGAATGGAGGTGTGTGAAGTCAGAATGGAGGTGTGTGAGGTCAAAGAATGGATGTGTGTGAAGTCATAGAATGGAGGTGTATGAAGTCATGGAATGGAGGTTTGTGACGTCCAACATTGGAAGCGTGTGAAATTACAGAATGGAGGTGTGTGAAGTCATAGAATGGAGGTGTGTGAAGTCATAAAATGGAGGTGTGTCAAGTCACAGAAGGGAGGTGTGTGAAGTCACAGAATGGAGGGGTGTGAAGTCAGAATAGAGGTGTGCGAAGTCATAGAATGGAGGTGTGTGAAGTCAGAATGGAGCTATGTGAACTCATAGAATGGAGGTGTGTGAAATCATACAATGGAAGTGTGTGAAGTCACAGAATTGAGGTGTGTGAAGTCAGAATGGAGGTGTGTGAAGTCAGAATGGAGGTGTGTGAAGTCAGAGAATGGAGGTGGGTGAAGTCACAATGCAGGTGTGTGAACTCATAGAATGGAGTTGTGTGAAGTCACAATATAGGTTTCTGAAGTCATAGAATGGAGGTGTGTGAAGTCATAGAATGGAGGTGTGTGAAGTCACAGAATGGAGGTGTGTGATGTCATAGAATGGACGTGTGTGAAGTCAAAGAATGGAGGTGTGTAAAGGCATAGAATGGAGGTGTGTGAAGTCATAGAATGGAGATGTGTGAAGTCATGGAATGGAGGTGTGTGAAGTCACAGAATGGAAGTGTGTGAAGTCACACTATGGAGGGGTGTGAACTCAGATTTGAGGTGTGTGAGGTCACAGAATGGAGGTGTGTGAAGTCATATAACGAGGTGTGTAGTCACAGAATGGAGGTGTGTGAAGACACAGAATGGAAGTGTGTGAACTCAGAGTGGAGGTGTGTGAAGTCACAGAATGGAGGTGTGTGAAGTCATTGAATGGAAGTGTGTGAAGTCATAGATTGGAGGTGTGTGAAGTCAGAATGGAGGTGTGTGAAGTCACAGAATGGAGGTGTGTGAATTCACAGAATGGAAGTGTGTGAAGTCAAAATTGAGGTGTGTGAAGTCAAAGAATGGAGGTGTGTGAAGTCAAAATTGTGGTGTGTGAAGTCACAAATGGAGGTGTGTGAAGTCACAGAATGGAGGTGTGTGATGTCAAAATGGAGGTGTGTGAAGTCAAAGAAAGGAGGTGTGTGAAGTCATAGAATGGAGGTGTGCCAAGTCACATAAGGGAGGTGTGAGAAGTCACAGAACGGAGATGTGTGAAGTCACAATGGAGGTGTGAGAGGTCATAGAATGGAGGTGTGTGAAGTCAAAGAATGGAGGTATGTGAAGTCAAAGAATGGAGGTGTGTGAAGTCAAAATTGTGGTGTGTGAAGTCACAAATCGAGGTGTGTGAAGTCACAGAATGGAGGTGTGTGATGTCAAAATGGAAGTGTGTCAAGTCACAGAAGGGAGGTGTGTGAAGTCACAGAACGGAGATGTGTGAAGTCACAATGGAGGTGTGAGAGGTCATAGAATGGAGGTGTGTGAAGTCAAAGAATGGAGGTATGTGAAGTCAAAGAATGGAGGTGTGTGAAGTCAAAATTGTGGTGTGTGAAGTCACAAATCGAGGTGTGTGAAGTCACAGAATGGAGGTGTGTGATGTCAAAATGGAAGTGTGTCAAGTCACAGAAGGGAGGTGTGTGAAGTCACAGAACGGAGATGTGTGAAGTCACAATGGAGGTGTGAGAGGTCATAGAATGGAGGTGTGTGAAGTCAAAGAATGGAGGTTTGTGAAGTCAAACATTGGAAGTGTGTGAAAGTACAGAATGGAGGTGTGTGAAGTCATATAATGGAGGTGTGTGAAGTCATAAAATGGAGGTGTGTCAAGTCACAAAAGGGAGGTGTGTGAAGTCACAGAACGGAGATGTGTGAAGTCACAATGGAGGTGTGTGAAGTCACAGAATGGAGGTGTGTGAAGTCAAAGAATGGAGGTGTGTGAAGTCATAGAATAGAGGTGTGTGAAATCACAGAATGTAGGTGTGAGAAGTCACAGAATGGAGGTGTGTAAAGTGACAGAGTTGAGGTGTGTGAAGTCACAGAATGGAGGAGTTTGAAGTCATAGAATGGAGGTGT
>JANJXV010002473.1:0-28247 GCA_024803745.1 Megascapheus bottae
GGTTAGACGGTTAGGTTTAGGGTTAGCGTGAGGGTGAGGGTGAGGGTGTGGGTTAGGGTTAGGGGTAGGTTTAGGGTTAGATGAGGGTGACGGTGAGGATCAGGGTGAGGGGTGAAGGTGAGGGTGAGTGTTAATGTTAGGGTTAGGGTGAATGTGAGGGTGAGGATTAGGGTTAGTATTAGGGTTAGGGTTAGGGTTAGATTTAGAGGATTAGGGTTATGGTTAGGATTAGAGGATTAGAGTTAGGGTTACGGTTAGGGTGAGGGTGAGGGTGAGGGTGAGTTTGAGGGTGATGTTGAGGTTTTGGTATATTGTAAGGGTTAGGGTTAGTGTTAGGGTTTGGGTGAGGGTGAGGTTGAGGTTGAGGGTGAGGTTTAGGGTTAGGGTTAGGGTTAGGGTTGGGGTTAGAGGGTTAGGGTGAGGGTTAGGGTTAGGATTAGGGTTAGGGTGAGAGTGAGAGTTAGGGTTAGGGTTAGTGTTAGGTTGACTCTTAGGGTTAGATTAGGGTTAAGATACTGTTAGGGTTAGAGGATTAGGGTTATATTTAGGGTTAGAGGGTTAGGGTTAGGGTTAGTGTTAGGGTTAGGGTGAGGGTGAGGGTGAGAGTGAGAGGTAGGGTTATGGTTAGGGTTAGGGCTAGGTTTAGGATTAGGGTGAGGGTGAGGGTGAGGTTTAGGGTGAGGGTTAGGGTTAGGATTAGAGATGGGGTTAGCTTTAGGGTGAGGGTTAGGGTTAGGGTAAGAGTGAGGGTAAGGTTGAGGGTGAGGTTTAGGGTTAGGGTTAGGGTTAGGGTTACGATGAGAGGGTGGGCGAGTGTTAGGGTTAGGGTTATGTTTAGGGTGAGGGTGAGGGTGAGGGTTAGTGTTAGGTTTAGGGTGAGGGGGAGGGTGAGGGTGGGTTAGGGTTAGGATGAGGGTGAGGGTAAAAGTTATGGTGAGGGTTAGGATTAGGGTTAGGGTTAAGGTTAGGGTTAGGGTTTGGGTTAGGGTGAGGGTGAGCTGAGGGTGAGGGTTAATATTAAGGTTAGGGTTTGGGTTAGGGTTAGGGTTAGGGAGAGGTTTAGGATTAGGGTTAGGGTTAGGATTAGGGTGAGGGTTACGGTGAGGCAGAGGGTGAGGGTGAGGTTTAGTGTTAGGGTTAGGGTTAGGGTGAGGGTTTGTGTTAGGGTTAGGTTTAGGTTTAGGTTTAGGGTTAGGGTTAGGATTATAGTTAGGGTTAGTGAATTAGGGTTATGGTTATGGTTAGAGGGTTAGGGTTAAGGTTGTGTTTAGCGTGAGGGAGAGGGTAAGATAGAGTGATGGTGAGGGTTAGGGCTAGGGTTAGGGTTAGGGACAGGGTGCGGGTGAGTGTAAGTTTGAGGGTGAGGGTTAGGGTTAGGGTTGGGGTTAGGATTAGGGTTAGGGATAGAGGGTTAGGGTTAGGGTTAGGGTTAAAGTTAAGGTTAGGTTTAGGTTTAGGGTTAGGGTGAGGGTGAGGGTAATGGTGAGGGGTAGGGTTAGGGTTAGGGTTAGGGTTAGGGTGAGGTTCAGGGTGAGGGGGAGGGGAAGCCTGAGGGTTAGGTTTAGGGTTAGGGTTAGAGAGTTAGGGTTAGGGTTAGGGTTAGTGTTAGGGTTAAAGGGTTAGGTTTAGGGTTATTGTTAGGGTTAGATTGTTAGGGTTAGGGTTATGGTTATGGTTAGAGGGTTGGGGTTAGGGTTGTGGTTTGGATGAGGCTTTGGGTGAGGTTGAGAGTGATGGTGAGGGTTAGGGTTAGGGTTAGGTTGTGGATTAGGGTGAGGGTGATGGTGAGTTTGAGGGTGAGGTTTAGGGTTAGGGTTAGGATTAGGGTTCGGTTAGAGGGTTAGGTTTGATGTTAGTGTTAGAGGGTTAGGGTTTGGTTCAGGGTTAGGGTTAGAGGGTTAGGGTTAGGGTTAGGGTTAGGTATAGAGGATTAGGGTTATGGTTAGGATTAGAGGATTGGGGTTAGGGTTACCGTTAGTGTGAGGTTGAGGGTGAGGGTGAGGTTTTGGTTTAGGGTTAGGGTTAGGATTAGTGTTAGGGTTTGTTTGAGGGTGATGTTGAGGTTAAGGGTGAGGGTTAGGGTTAGGTTTAGAGTTAGGGTTGGGGTTAGAGAGTTAGCGTTAGGGTGAGGGTTAGGGTTATTTTTAGAGGTTTAGGGTAAGGGTTAGGGTTATAGTTAGGATTAGAGGTTTAGTGTTTGGGTTAGGTTTAGCTTTAGGGTTAGGGTTAAGGTTAGGTTTAGGATTAGGGTTAGTTTTAGGGTAAGGATGCGGGTGAGGGTGAGTGTGAGGGTGAGGGTTAGGGTTAGGGTGAGGGTGAGGGTTAGGGTTAGTGTTAGGGTTTGGGTGAGGGTTAGGTATAGGGTTAGTGTGAGTGTATGGGTGAGGGTGAGGTTGAAGGTGAGGTTTAGGGTTAGGGTTAGGGTTAGGATTAGGGTGAGGGGGAGTGTTAGGGTTAGTGTTAGGTTTAGGGTTAGTGTTAGGGTTAGGGTTAGGTTAGGTTAGGATTAGCGTTAGGGGATTAGGGTAATGCTTAGGGTTAGAATGTTAGGGATAGGTTTAGGGTTAGGGTAAGATTGAGGGTGAGGGTGATAGTGAGGGTGATGGTTAGGCTAAGGGTTAGGGTTAGGCTTAGGGTGACGGTGAGGGTGAGGATTAGGGTTAGGGTTAGGCTTAGGGTTAGAGGGTTAGGTTTAGGATTAGTGTTGGGGTTAGGGTTAGGGTGAGTGTGAGGATGACGGTGAGAGTGATGCTGAGTGTGAGCGTTAAGGTTAGGGTTAGGGTTAGAATTAGGGTGAGGTGAGGGTTAGGGTTAGTGTTAGGTTTAGGGTTAGGTTAGAATTAGGGTTAGGGGATTAGGGTTATGCTTAGGGTTAGAGGGTTAGGGATAGGTTTAGGATTAGGGTTAGGGTGAGGGTGACGGTGAGGGTTAGGGTTAGAGTTATGGTTAGGGTTAGGTTAGGATTAGGGTTAGAGGATTAGGGTTATGGTTAGGGTTAGAGGTTTAGGGATAGGGTTAAGGTTAGGGTTAGGGTTAGGGTGAGGGGCAGGGGGTGGGGATGGGTTAGGCTTATGGTTACAGTTTTGGTTATGGTTATGGTTAGGGTGAGGGTGAGGGTGAGGTTGAGGGTTAGGTTTATGGTTAGGGTTAGGGTTAGGGTGAGAGTTAGGTTTGGGGTTAGGGTGAGGGTGAGGGTTAGGGGTAGTGTTAGTGTTAGGGTTACCTTCAGGGTGAGGGTTAGGGTTAGGGTTGAGGGTGAGCATGAGGGTGAGAATGAGGGTGAAGATGATGGTGAGGGTAGGGGTAGGGTTAGAGTTAAAAGTTTAGTGTTATGGTTAGGGTTTGGGTTAGAGGGTTAGGGTTATGGTTAGGGATAATTTTAGGGTGAGGGTTAGGGTGAGGGTGAGGGTGGGGGTGAGGGTGAGTGTTAGCGTTATGGTTATGGTTAGGGTTGGGGTTAGAGGGTTAGGCTTAGGGTTATTATTAGGGTGAGGGTGAAATTTAGGGCTAGGGTTAGGGTTAGGGTTAGGGTTGGGGTAAGGGTGAGGGTGAGGGTGAGGGTGACTTTTAGGGTTAGGGTTAGGGTGAGGGTGAGGGTTAGGGTTAAGGTTAAGTTTAGGGTTAGGGTTAGGGTTAGGTTTGGGATTAGAGGGTTAGGTTTGGGGTTAGGGTTAGAACGTGAGGGTTATGGTTAGGGTTAAGGTTAGAGGGTTAGGGTTAGGGTTAAGGTAAGGGTTATGGTTAGGGTACGGGCAAGGGTGAGGGTGAGGGTGAGGGTGAGGGTGAGGGTTAGGGTTAAGTTTAGGGTTAGCATTAGGGATAGGGTTAGGTTTGTGATTAGAGGGTTAGGGTTAGTGTTAAGGTTAGGGTTAGAGGGTTAGGCGTAGGTTTAGGGTTAAGGTGAGGGTGAGGTTTAGGGTTAGGGTTAGGGTTAGGTTTAGGGTAAGGGTGAGGGTGAGGGTGAGTGTGAGGCTGAGAGTGAGGGTGAGTGATAGGTTTAGGTTTAGGGTGAGGGTGAGCCAGAGTGTGAGGGTTAGGGTTAAGGTTAGGGTTAGGGTTAGGGTTAGGTTTGGGATTAGAGTGTTAGGGTTAGGGTTAGAGTTAGAGGGTTAGGCTTAGGGTTAGGGTGAAGGTTAAAGGGTTATAGGCTTAGGCTTAGGGTCAGGGTTAAGGTTATGGTTAGGGTTAGGGTGAGGGTGAGAGTGAGGGTGAGGGTGAAGGTTAGGGTTAGGGTTAGGGTTAGGGTGAGGCTAAGGGTGAGGGTTAGGTTTAGGGTTAGTGTTAGGGTTAGGATTAGGGTTACTGTGACGGTATGGGTGGGGGTGAGGTTGAGGTTGAGGGTGAGGGTGAGGGTTAGGGTTAGGGTTAGGGTGAGGGTGAGGGTGAGGTTTAGGGTTAGGGTTAGGGTTAAGGTTAGGATTAGATGGTTAGGGTTAGTGTTAGGGTTAGAGGGTTAGGGTTAGAGTTAGGGTTAGGGTTAGACTGTTAGGTTTAAGGTTAGGTTTAGCGTGAGGGTGAGAGTGAGGGTGAGGGTGTGGGTTAGGGTTAGGGGTAGGTTTAGGATTAGGTTGAGGGTGAGGCTGAGGATGAGGGTGAGGGTGAAGCTGAGGGTGAGTGTTAATGTTGGGGTAGAGTGAGTGTGAGGCTGAGGGTTAGGGTTAGTGTTAGGGTTAGGATTAGGTTTAGGTTTAGAGGATTAGGGTTATGGTTATGATTAGAGGATTAGGGTTGGGGTTACAGTTAGGGTGAGGGTGAGGTTGAGGGTGAGGGTGATGTTGAGGGTGATGGTGAGGTTTTGGTTTAGGGTTAGGGTTAGGGTTCGTGTTAGGGTTTGGGTGAGGGTGAGGTTGAGGATAAGGGTGATGGTTAGGGTTATGGTTAGGGTTAGGGTTGGGGTTAGAGGGTTAGCGTTAGTGTGAGGGTTAGGGTTATGTTTAGAGGGTTAGCTTAAGGGTTAGCATTAGGGTTAGGAATAGAGGGTTAGTGTTAGGGTTAGGTTTAGATATAGCGTTAGGGTTAAGGTTAGGGTTAGGGTTAGGGTTACTGTTAGTTTAAGGATAAGGGTGAAGGTGAGGGTGAGGGTTTGGTTAGGGTGAGGGTGAGGGTTAGGGTTAGCGTTAGGGTTTGGGTGAGGGTTAGGTATAGGGTTATTGTGAGGGTATGGGTGAGGGTTTGGGTGAGGGTGAGGGTGAGGTTTAGGGTTAGCGTTAGGGTTAGGATTAGGGTGAGGGTGAGTGTTAGGGTTAGTGTTAGGTTTAGGGTTAGAGTTAGGGTTAGGGTTAGGTTAGGATTAGGGTTAGGGGATTATGGTTATGCTTAGGGTTAGAATGTTATTGATAGGTTTAGGGTTAGGGTAAGATTGAGGGTGAGGGTGAGGGTGAGGGTGATGGTTAGGCTTAGGGTTTGGGTTAGGGTGAGGGTGAGTGTGAGCGTGAGGGTTAGGGTTAGGGTTAGGCTTAGGCTTAGGCTTAGGGTGACGATGAGGGTGAGGCTTAGTGTTAGGTTTAGGCTTATGGTTAGAGGGTTAGGGTTAGGGTTAGGGTTGGGGTTAGGGTTAGGGTGAGCGTGAGGATGAGGGTGAGAGTGAGTGTGATGTTTAGGGTTAGGGTTAGGGTTAGGATTAGGGTGAGGGGAGGGTTAGGGTTAGTGTTAGGATTAGGGTTAGTGTTAGGATAAGGTTTAGGGTTAGGTTAGGATTAGGATTAGTGGATTAGGGTTATGCTTAGGGTTAGAGGGTTAGGGATAGTTTTAGGATTAGGGTTAGGGTACGGGTGAGGGTGAGGGTTATGGTTAGAGTTAGGGTTAGGTTATGATGAGGGTTAGAGGATTAGGGTTATCGTTAAGGTTAGAGGTTTAGGGATAGGGTTATGGTTAGGGTTAGGATTAGGGTGAGGGTGAGGGGTAGGGTGAGGGTTAGGCTTATGGTTACGGTTAGGGTTATGGTTAGGGTGAGGGTGAGGGTGAGGATGAGGGTTAGGGTTAGGGTTAGGGTGAGAGTTAGGTTTAGGTTTAGGGTGAGGGTGAGGGTGAGGGTTAGGGTTAGGGTTAGGGTTAGCTTCAGGGTGAGAGTGAGGGTTTGTTAGAGTTAGGGTTTGGGTTAGGGTGAGGGTGAGTGTGAGGGTGAGGATGAGCATGAAGTTGACGGTGAGGTTAGGGTTAGGGTTAGGGTTAAAGGTTTAGGGTTATGGTTAGGAGTAGGGTTAGAGGGTTAGGGTTAGGTTTAGGGTTATGGATAGGTTTAGGGTGAAGGTTAGGGTGAAGGTGAGGGTGAGTCTTAGGGTTATGGTTATGGTTAGGGTTGGGGTTGGAGGGTTAGGCTTAGGGTTAGGATTAGGGTGAGGATGAGATTTAGGGTTAGGGTTAGGGTAGGGAAAGGGTGAGGATGACAGTGAGGGTGACTTTTAGGGTCAGGGTTAGGGTGAGGGTAAGGGTGAGGGTGAGGGTTAGAGTTAAGGTTAAGTTTATCGTTAGGGTAAGGGTTAGGTTTGGGATTAGAGGGTTAGGGTTTGGGTTAGAGTTAGAGCATGAGGGTTAGGTTAGGGTTAGGGTTAGAGGGTTAGGGTTAGGCTTAGGGTTAAGGTTACGATTAGGGTTGGAATAAGGGCGAGGGTGAGGGTGAGGGTGAGGATTAGGGTTATTGTTAGGGTTAGGGTGAGGGTGAGGGTGAGGCCGAGGGTGAGTGTTAGGATTAAGTTTAGGGTTAGCATTAGTGTTAGGGTTAGATTTGGGATTAGAGGGTTAGGGTTAGTGTTAGGATTAGGGTTAGAGGGTTAGGCGTGATGTTTGGGTTAGGGTGAGGGTGAGTTTTAGGGTTAGGATTAGGGTTAGGGATAGGTTTAGGGTAAGGGTGTGTGTGAGGGTGAGGGTGAGGTTGAGGGTGAGTGATAGGTTTACGTTTAGGGTGAGGGTGAGCATGAGGGTGAGGGTTAGGGTTAAGGTTAAGGTTAGGGTTAGGGTTAGGTTTGGGATTAGAGTGTTAGGTTTAGGGTTAGGGTTAGGGTTATAGGGTTAGGGTTCGCGTTAAGGTTAGTGTTAGGGTTAGGGTGAGGGTGAGGGTGAAGGTCAGGGTTCACGTTACTGTTAGGGTGAGGGTGAGGGTGAGGTTTAGGGTTAGGGTTAGGGTTAGGGTTAGGATTAGGTTTACTGTGAGGGTATGGGTGAGGGTGAGGTTGAGGTTGAGGGTGAGGGTGAGGGTTAGGTTAGGGTTAGGGTGAGGGTGAGGGTGAGGTTTAGGGTTAGGGTTAGAGTTAGGGTTAGGTTTAGTATTAGAGGTTTAGGGTTAGGGATAGGGTTAGAGTTAGGGTTAGGGTTAGAAGGTTAGGTTTAGGGTTAGGTTTAGGTTTAGGATTAGGGTTAGAGGGTTAGGGTTAGCGTTAGGGTGAGAGGATTAGAGTTATGGTTAGGGTTATAAGGTTAGGGTTAGGGTTATGGTTAGGGTGAGGAGGAGGTTGGGGTTGATGGTGATGGTGAGGGTTAGGGTTAGAGTTAGGGTTAGGGTGAGGGTGAAGGTGAGGTTGAGGGAGAGCGTTAGGGTTAGGGTTATGGTTAGGGTTAGGTTTAGGGTTAGGGTGAGGGTGAGGGTGAGTTTGAGGTTGAGAGGGAAGGTGAGGATTAGGGTGAGAGTGAGGTTTAGGGTTATGGTTAAGGTTAGGGTGAGGGTGAGAGTGAGAGTGAGTGTGAGGGTTAGGGTTAGGGTTAGGGTTAGGGTTATTTAGGGTTAGTGTTATGGTTGGGGTTAGGGTTAGGGTGAGCCTTAGGGTTAGGGGTAGGGTTAGAGGGTTAGGGTTAGGGTTAGGATTAGGGTTAGGGTTAGGGTTATGGTTAGGGTTAGGGTTCGGGTTAGGGTTAGGGTTCGGGTTAAGGTGAGGGTGAGGGTTGGGGGAGGGGGAAGGGGAGGGGAGGGTTAGGGTTAGGGTTAGGGTTAGAGGGTTAGGGTTAGGTTTAGGGTTAGAAGGTTAGGGTTATGGTTAGGGTTAAAGGGTTAGGTTTAGGTTTAGGGTTAGTATTAGCGTTAGGTTGAGTGTGACGGTGGGAGTGAGGGTTAGGGTGCGGGTGAGGGTTAGGGTTGGGTTTAGGGTTAGTTTTAGGTTTAGGTTTAGGGTGAGGTTGAGGGTTAGGTTTATTTTTAGGGTTAGGTTTAGGGTTATGGTTAGGGTTATGGTGATGGTTAGAGTTAGAGGTTTATGCTCATGGTTAGGGTTAGAGAGTTATGGTTAAGTTTATGGTTAGGGTTAGGGTTAAGGTTAGGGTTAGGGTTACGTTAAGGGTGAGAGTGAGGTTGAGGTTGACAATGAGGGTTAGGTTTAGGGTTAGTATTAGGGTTAGGGTGAGGGGGAGGGTGAAGTTGACGGTGATGGTTAGAGTTAAGGTTATCGTTAGGGTTAGGGTCAAGTTTAGGTTTGTGATTAGAGGTTTAGGTTAGGGTTAGGGTTAGGGTTGAGGGTTAGGCTTAGCGTTACGGTTAGGCTTCGAGTGTTAGGGTTAGGGTTGGGGTTAGGGTTAAGGTTAGGGTTAGGTTTAGGATTAGGTTAAGGGTGAGGGTGAGGGTGAGGGTTAGGGTTAAGGTTAGGGTTAGGGTGAGGGTGAGGTTTAGGGTGAAGGTTAGGGTTAGCCTTAGGGTTAGGGTTAGGTTTGGGATTAGAGGGTTGGTTTATGGTTAGGGTTAGAGCGTTAGGCTTAGGGTTAGGATTAGGGTGAGGGTGAAGTTTAGGGTTAGGGATATAGGGTTAGGGTTAGGGTTAGGGTTAGGGTTAAGGTTAGGGTTAGGGTTACGTTAAGGGTGAGAGTGAGGTTGAGGGTTAAGGTTAGGGTTAGAGTGAGGGTGAGGGTTAAGTTTAGTGTTAGGGTTAAGGTTAGGGTTAGTGTGAGGTTGTGGGTGAGGGTGAGGTTGAGGGTGAGGGTGAGGTTGAGGGTGAGGGTTAGGGTTAGGATTAGGGTGAGGGTGAGGGTGAGGTTTAGGGTTTGGGTTAGGGTTAGGGTTAGGGTTAGGGTTAGAGGGTTAGGGTTAGGTTTAAGGTTAGAGGGTTGGGGTTAGAGTTAGGGTTAGGGTTAGATGGTTAGGTTTATGGTTAGTTTTAGGGTTAGAGTGAGGGTGAGGGTGAGAGTGAGGGTGAGGGTGTGGGTTAGGGTTAGGGGTAGGTTTAGGATTAGATTGAGTGTGAGGCTGAGGATGAGGGTGAGGGTGAAGGTAAGGGTGAGTGTTAATATTAGGGTTAGGGTGAATGTGAGGGTGAGGATTAGGTTAGTGTTAGGGTTAGGGTTAGGGTTAGGGTTAGAGGATTATGGTTAGGTTAGGTTAGAGGATTAGAGTTAGGGTTACGGTTAGGGTGAGGTTGAGGGTGATGGTGAGGTTTTGGTTTAGGGTTAGGTTTAGGGTTAGAGTTAGGGTTTGGGTGAGGGTGAGGTTGAGGTTGAGGGTGAGGGTTAGAGTTAGGGTTGGTGTTAGAGGTTTAAGGTTAGGCTGAGGATTTGGTTATGGTTAGAGGGTTAGGGTAAGGGTAAGGGTTAGGGTTAGGGTTAGGATTAGAATGTTAGTGTTAGAGTTAGGTTTAGGGTTATGGTTAAGGTTAGGGTTAGGATTATGATTAGTGTGAGGGTGAGGGTGAGGGTTAGGATTAGGGTTAGGATTAGGGTAAGGGTGAGGGTTAGGTTTAGGGTTATGGTTAGGGTAGGGTGAGGGTTAGGGTGAGGCTGAGAGTGAGGGTTAGGGTTAGCGTTAGTGTGTGTGAGGGTGAGGGTTAGCGTTAAGGTTAGTGTTAGGGGTAGGGTTAGGGTTTGAGGATTAGGGTTAGTGTTAGGGTTAGGATTAAGGTTTGAGGGCTAGGGTTTGAGTTAGGGTTAGGGTTACAGGGTTAGGTTGAGGGTTAGGGTTATGGTTAGAGTTAGGGTGACTGAAGATACGGTGAGAGTGCGGGTGAGGGTGAGCGTTAGGGTTAGGGTTAGGGTTAGGGTGAGGGTGAGGGTTAGGGTTAGTGTTAGGTTGACTGTTAGGGTTAGGTTAGGTTTAAGGTACTTTAGGGTTGGAGGATTAGGGTTATGTTTAGGGTTAGAGCGTAAGGGTTAGGGTAAGGTGAAAGTGAGGGTGAGAATGAGGGTTAGGGTTATGGTTAGGGTTAGGACTAGGGTTAGGATTAGGGTGAGGGTGAGGGTGAGTTTGAGGGTGAGGTTAAGGTTAGGATTAGGGTTGGGGTTAGTGTTAGAGTGAGTGTTAGGTTTAGGGTAAGTGTGAAGGTGAGGTTGAGGGTGAGGGTTAGGGTTACGTTGAGGGGGTGCGGGAGGTTTAGTGTTAGGGTTAGATTTAGGGTGAAGGTGAGGGTGAGGGTTAGGGTTAGGTTTAGGGTGAGGGTGAGGGTGAGGGTGAGGGTTAGGTTTAGGGTTAGGATGAGGGTGATGGTACAGGTGATGGTGAGGGTTGAGATTAGGGTTAGGGTTAAGTTTAGGGTTAGGGTTAGGGTTAGGGTGAGGCTGCTGTTGAGGGTGAGAGTTAGGGCTAAGTTTAGGGTTAGGGTTAGGGTGAGGGTGAGGGTTAGGTTTAGGTTTAGGGTTAGGGTTAGGGTGAGGGTTAGGGTGAGGCAGAGGGTGAGGGTGAGGTTTAGGGTTAGGATTAGGGTGAGGGTGAGTGTTAGTGTTAGGGTTAGTTTTAGGGTTATGGTAAGGGTTAGCGTTAGGGTTAGAGGATTAGGGTTATGGTTAAGATTAGAGGGTTAGGGTTAGGGTTAGCGTTAGGGTTAAGTTTAGGGTTAGGGTTAGGAAAAGGGTGAGTGTGAGGGTGATGCTGAGTGTGAGGTTTAAGGTTAGGGTTAGGGTGAGGGTGAGTGTTAGGGTGAGTGTGAGTGTGAGGGTTAGGATTAGGGTTAGGGTTAGAGGGTTAAGTTTAGGATTAATGTTAGGGTTAGGGTTAGGATGAGTGTGAGGATGTGGGTGAGAGTGAGGGTGAGGATGAGGGTTATGGTTAGGGTTAGGGTTAGGATTAGATTGAGGGTGAGGTTTAGGGTTAGTGTTAGGTTTAGGGTTAGGTTTAGGTTTAGGGTTAGGGTGAGGGTAAGTGTAAGGTTGAGGGTGAGGGTTAGGTTTAGGGATAGTGTTAGGGTTAGGGTTATGCTTAGGGCTAGAGGATTCGGTTTACCGTTAACATTAGAGGGTTAGGGTTAAGGTTACGGTTACGGTGAGGGTGAGGGTGAGGGTGAAGTTAAGGGTGATGGTGAGGATTAGGGTAAGGATTAGGGTTAGGTTTAGTGATAGGGTTTAGGTGAGTGTGATGTTGAGTTTGATGGTGAAGGTTAGGGTTAGGGTTTTGGTTAGGGTTGGGGTTAGAGGGTTAGGGTTAGTTTGAGGGTTAGGGTTAGGGTTATGGTGATGGTGAAGGTGAGAGTGAGGGTGTGGGTTAGTTTTAGGTTGAGGGTGGGGGTGAGGGTTAGGGTTAGGTTTAGGTTTACGTTGAGAGTGAGGGTGAGGGTGAGGATTAGGGTGAGTGTGAGGGTTATGGTTAGGGTATGGGTTAGGTTTAGGCTGAGGGTGAGGATGAGGGTAAGTGTTAGGGTTAGGGTGAGGGTGAGGGTGAAGATGAGGGTGAGGCTGAGGGTTAGGTTTAGAGCGTTAGGGATAGAGTTAGGTTTATGGTGAGGGTAAGGGTGAGGGTGATGTTTTGGTTGAGGGTGAGGCTGAGGGTGAGAGTGAGGGTTAGCGTTAGGGTTAGGGTTAGAGTTAGGGTTTGAGAGTTATGGATAGGGTTAGGGTTATAGAGTTAGGGTTAGGGTTAGGTTTAGGGTTAGACTGACGTTGAGGGTGAAGGTTGGGGTGAGGGTGCGGGTGAGCGTTACGGTTAGGATTAGGTTTAGGGTGAGGGTTAGGGTTAGTGTTAGGGTTAGTTTTCGTTTTAGGGTTCGAGTTAGGGTTAGGGTTAGAGGGTTAGGGTTATGGTTAGGGTTATAGTGTTAGGGATAGGGTTATGTTTAGGGTGAGGGTGAGGGAGGGTGAGGTTGATGGTGATGGTGAGGGTTAGGGTTAGGTTTGGGGTCAGTGTTAGGATTAGAGGATTAGAGTTATGGTTAAGTTTAGAGGGTTAGGGTTATGGTTATGGTTAGGGTGAGGGTGAGGGGAGGGTGAGGTTGATGGTGAGGATTAGGGTTAGGGTTAGGTTAGGGTTCGGGTTAGCGTGAGGTGAAGGTGAGGTTGAGGGTGAGGGTTAGGGTTAGGGTTAGGTTTAGTGTTAGGGTGAGGGTGAGGGTGAAGGTGAGGGTGAGGGTGCGGGTGAGGGTGAGGGTCGGGTTTAGGGTTAGGATTAGTGTTAGGTTTATGGTGAGGGTGATGGCTGGGTTAGTGTTAGGGTTAGGTTTAGGGTTATGGTTTGGGTTAGGGTTAGGGTTAGAGTATTAGCCTTATGGTTAGGGTTAGAGGATTAGGGTTAGGGTTGTGGTTAGAGTGAGGGTGAGGGTGAGGTTCAGATTGATGGTGAGGGTTAGGGTTAGGGTTAGGGTTAGGCTGAGGGTGAGGGTGAGGTTGAGGGTGATGGTTAGAGTTAAGTTTATGGTTAGGGTTAGGGTTAGTGTTAGGTTTGGGAGTAGAGGGTTAGGGTTAGGGTTAGGTTTAGAAGATTAAGCTTAGGGTTAGGGTTAGAGTTAGAGGGTTAGGGTTACGATTAGCGATAGGGTTAGGTTTAAGGTTAGGGAGAGTGTTAGGGTAAGGGTGAGGGTGAGGGTGATTGTGAGATTGAGGTTTAGGGTTAGGGTTATGTTTAGGGTGAGGGTTAGGTTTAGGGTTAGTGTTTGGGTGAGGGTTAGGTTAGGTTTAGTGTGATGGTGTGGGTGAGGGTGAGGGTGAGGATGAGGGTGAGGTTTAGGGTTAGGTTTAGGGTTAGGGTTATTGTTAGGGTTAGAGGGTTAGGGTTAGTGTTAAGGTTAGGGTTAGGGTTAGAGTGTTAGGGTTAGAGGTTTAGCTTTAGGGTTAGGGTTAGGGTTAGAAGTTTAGGGTTAGGTTTAAGGGTGAGGCTGAATGTGAGGGTGAGGGTGAGAGTGAGGGTGAGGGTGAAGGATAGGGTTAGGGTTACGGTTAGGATTAGGTTGAGGGTGAGGCTGAAGGTGAAGTGAGGTTGAGGGTGAGGGTGAGTGTTAGTGTTAGGGTTCGGGTGAGTGTGAGGGTGAGGGTGAGGGTTAGGGTTAGTGTTAGGATTAGGGTTAGAGAATTAGGGTTATGGTTAGGGTTAGAGGGTTAGGGTTAGGGTTACAGTTACGGTTAGGGTGAGGATGAGGTTGAGGTTGACGTTGAGAGTGAGGGTCAGGGTTAGGGTTAGTGTTAGAGTTGGGTTTAGAGAGTTAAGGTTAGGGTGAGGGTTAGGGTGAGGGCTAGGATTAGAGTTAGAGGGTTAGGGTTAGGGTTAGTGTTATGGTTAGGGTCAGAGGGTTAGTGTTCGTGTTAGGGTTAGGGTTAGGTTTAGGGTTAGGGTTAAGGTTAGGGTTAGGTTTGGGGTTAGGTGAGGAAGGTGTGAGGGTTAGGGTTAGGGTTAGGATTAGGGTACGGTGAGGGTGAGGGTTAGTTATAGGGTTATGGTTTGTGTTAGAATGAGGTTTAGGGTGAGGCAGAGGGTGAGGGTGAGGGTGAGGCTTAGGGTTAGGGTGTGGGTGAGGGTGAGTTTTAGGGTAATCGTTAGGGTTAGGGTTAGGGTTAGGGTTAGAGGGTTAGTATTAGGTTTACGGTTAGGATTAGGGTTAGAGCCTTAGGATATGGGTTAGGGTTTGGTTTAGAGTTTTACGTTTAGGGTTAGGTTTAGGGTTAGTTTTAGGGTGAGGACAAGGCTAAAGGTGAAAGTGAGTATGAGGATGAGGGTTAGGGTTAGGGTTATGGTTAGCGTGAGGGTGAGGGTTAGGTTTAGGGTTAGTGTTTGGATGAGGGTTAGGTTAGGGTTAGTGTGATGGTGTGGGTGAGGGTGAGGGTCAGGTTGAGGGTGAGGTTTAGTGTTAGGTTTAGTTTTAGGGTTAGAGTTAGGGTTAGAGGGTTAGGGTTACTGTTAAGGTTCGGGTTAGGTTTAGAGTGTCAGGGTTAGGGTTAGAGGGTTAGGTTTAGGGTTAGGATTAGGGTTAGCGTGAGGGTGAGGGTGAGGGTGAGGGTGAGGTTTATGGTTAGAGTTAGGGTGAGTGTTACATTTAGGGTTAGTGTCAGAGGGTTAGGGTTAAGATTAGGGATAGTTGGTTAGGGTTTGGGTTACGGTTAGGGTTTGAGGGTTAGTTTTAGGGTTGGGTTTAGAGTTAGGTTTAGGTTGAGGGTGATGTTGATGGTGAGAGTGAGGGTGAGAGTGAGGGTTAGGGTTAGGGTTAGGGTGAGGGTGAGTGTGAGGGTTAGTGTTAGTTTGATGGTTAGGGTTAGGTTTAGGGTTAGGTTAGGGTTAGGGTTAGAGATTAGTGTTATGTTTAGGGTTAGAGAGTTATGGTTATGGTTAGGGTGAGGTTGAGGGTGAGCGTGAGAGTGAGGGTAAGAGTGAGGGTTTGGGTTATGGTTTTGGTTAGGTCTAGGGTTAGGATTAGGGTGAGGATGAGGGTGAGGTTGATGGTGAGGGTTAGGGTTAGGATTAGGGTGAGGGTTAGGGTTAGGGTAAGCGTGAGGGTGAGGTTGAGGGTGAGGGTTAGGGTTAAGACTAGGGTTAGGTTTAGGGTGAGGGTGAGAATGAGGGTGATGGTGAGGGTTAGGTTTAGGGTTAGGATGAGGGTGAGGGTGAGGGTGAGGGTTAGGGTTAGGGTTAGGGTGAGGGTAAAGGTGAGGGTGAGGGTTAGGCTTAGGCTTAGAGGGTTAGGGTTAGATTTAGGGTTAGGGTGAGGGTAAGGGTGAGGGTGAGGTTGAAGTTGTGGGTGAGGTTGAGGTTGAGGGTGAGGGTGCGGGTTACGGTTAGGGTTAGGGTAAGGGTTAGGATTAGGTTTAGGCTTAGAGGGTTAGGGTTAGGGTTAGGGTGAGGGTTAGGGTGAGGGTGAGGGTGAGTGTGATGGTGAGTGTTAGGGTTAGTCTTAGGGTTAGGGTAAGGGTGAGGGTGAGGTTGAGGGTGAGTGTTAGGGTAGGGGTAGGGTTAGAAGGTTAAGATTAGCGTTAGGGTTAGGGTTAGGGTTAGAGTTAGGGTTAGAGATTTAGGGTTAGGGTTAGGGTTAGGTTTAGAGGTAGGGTTAGGGTGAGGGTGGCCCTGAAGCTGAGGGTGAGGGTGAGGGTGCGGGTGAGGGTTACGGTTGGGGTTAGGGTTAGGGTTAGGTTTAGGTTTAAGGTCAGGGTGCATGTTAGGGTTAGTGTTAGGGTTAGATTTAGGGTTATGATTAGGGTTAGAGTTAATATTAGTGTTATGGGTAGAGGATTATGGTTATGGTTAGGGTTAGAGGGTTAGGGTTAAGGTTATGGTTAGGGTGAGGGAGAAGGTGAGTTTGAGAATGATGGTGAGGGTTATGGTTATGGTTAGGGTTAGGGTTAGGGTGAGGGTAAGGTTGAGGGTGAGGTTTAGAGTTAGGGTTATGTTTAGGGTTAGGGTTAGTGTTGGGGTTAGTGGGTTAGGGTTAGGTTTAGGTTTAAGGTTATGGTTAGAGGGTTAGGGTTAGGGTTAGGGTTAGGGTTAGAGGGTTAAGGTTAGGGTTAGTTTTAGGGTTAAGGTTAGGGTTAGGTGAGGGTAAGTGTGAGGGTGAAGTTAATGGTGAGGGTTAGGGTTAGGGTTAGAGTTAGGGTTAGGGTGAGGGTGATGTTGAGGGTGAGGGTGAGGGATAGGGTTAGGGTTAAGGTTAGAGGATTAGGGTTAGGGTTGGGCTAGAGTTTGGGTTAAAGGAGTAGGGTTAGGGTTAGAGTGTTAGGGTTTGTGTTATGGTTAGGCTGAGGCTTTGGGTGAGGTTGGGAGTGATGGTGAGGGTTAGGGTTAGGGTTAGGGTTAGGGTTGGGGTTAGAGGGTTATTGTTAGGGTTAGCGCGTTAGGGTTAGGGTTAGGGTTAAAGGGTTAGGATTAGGGTTATTGTTAGGGTTAAGATTAGGTTTAGGTTTAGGTAAGGGTGAGGGTGACAGTGATGGTGAGGGTTAGGGTGAGGGTTAGGTTTAGGGTAAGGGTTAGGGTTAGGGTTAGGGTGAGGTTTAGGGTTAGGGTTAAGGTTAGAGGATTAGGGTTAGGGTTAGGGTTATAGTGTTATGGTTAGGGTTTGAGTTAGGGTTAGGGTGAGGGTTAAGGTGAGGTTGAGGGTGAGGGTGAGGGTGAGGGTTACGGTTTGGGTTAGGGTTAGGAATAGCGGGTTAGGGTTAGGGTTAGGGTTAGAGGGTTAGGGTTAGTGTTATGGTGAGAGGGTTAGGGTTAGGGTTAGGGTTAGGGTTAGGTTTAGGGTTAGGTTCAGGGTGACGGTGAGGGTGAGGGTGAGGGTGAGGGTGAGGATGCGGGTGAGGGTTAGGGTTGGGTTTATGGTTAGGGTTAGATTTAGGTTTAGGGTGAGGGTGACGGTTAGGTTTAGTGTTAGTTTTAGGATTAGGGTTATGGTTATGGTTATGGTTAGGATTAGGGTTAGTGTTAGGATTAATGTTAGAGGATTAGGCTTATTGTTAGGGTTTGAGGGTTAGGGTTAGGGTTGTGGTTAGGGTGAGGATGAGGGTGAAGTTGAGAGTGATGGTGAGGGTTAGGATTAGGGTTAGGGCTAGGGTTAGGGTAGCCTGAGGTTGAGGGTGAGGTTGAGGGTTAGGGTTAGAGGGTTAGGGTTAGGGTTAGAGTGTTAGTGTTAGTGTTATGGTTAGGCTGAGGCTTTGGGAGAGGTTGAGAGTGATGGTGAGGGTTAGGGTTAGTGTTAGGGCTCGGGTTATGGTAGGGTGAGGTTGAGGTTGAAATGGAGGATGAGGGTTAGGGTTAGGGGAACGGTTAGGGTTAGGGTGGGGATTAGAGGGTTAGAGGTAGCGTAGGGTTAGAGGTTTAGGGTTAGGGTTAGTGTGAGGGTGAGGGATAGGGTTAGGGATAGGGTTAAGGTTAGGGTTAGGGTTAGGTTGAGGGTGAGGGTGAGGTTGAGGGTGAGGGTGAGGGTTACGTTTAGGGTTAGTGTTAGTGTTAGAGTCAGGCTTAGGGTTAGGCTTAGGGTGAGGGTGAGGGTGAGGGTTAGGTTAGTTTTAGGGTTAGAGGGTTAGGGTTAGGGTGAGGGTTAGGGTTATAGGGTTTCAGTTAGGGTTAGGGTTACAGTTAAGGTTAGGGATAGGGTTAGGGTGAGAGTGAGGGTGAGGGTGAAGGTGAGAGTGAGGGTTAGGGTTAGTGTAAGGTGAGGGTGAGGGTGAGGGTTAGGGTCAGGGTTAGGCTTAGGGTGAGGGTGAGTGTGAGGGTTAGGGTTAGGGTTAGGGTTAGAGTGTTAGGTTTAGGGTTAGGATTGGGGTTAGTGTTAGGGTGAGGGTGAGGATGAGGGTGAGAGTGAGGGTGAGGGTTAGGGTGAGGGTTAGGGTTAGGATTAGGGGGAGGGTGAGGATTAGTGTCAGAGTTAGGTTTAGGGTTATGGTGAGGGTTAGGGTTAGGGTAAGCGTGAGGGTGAGGTTAAGGGTGAGGGTTAGGGTTAAGATTAGGGTTAGGTTTAGGATGAGGGTGAGAGCGAGGGTGAGGGTGAGTGTTAGGGTTACGGTTAGGGTGAGGGTGTAGGTGAGGTTGAGGGTTAGGCTTAGAGTTAGAGGATTAGACTTAGGTTTAGGGTTAGTTTGAGGGTAAGGGTGAGTGTGAGGTTGAGGTTGTGGGTGAGGTCGAGTTTGAGGGTGAGATTGAGGGTTATGGTTAGGGTTAGGATGAGGGTTAAGTTTAGGGTTAGGGTTAGGGTTAGAGGGTTAGGGTTAGGGTGAGGGTTAGGGTGAGGGTGAGGGTGAGGGTGATGGTGCGTGTTAGGGTTAGGGTAAGGGTGAGGGTGAGGGTGAGGCTGAGCATGAGCGTAGGGGTAGGTTTAGGGTTAGAGAGTTAGGATTAGGGTGAGGGTTAGGGTTAGGGTTAGCGTTAGGGTTAGAGGGTTAGGGTAAGGGTTAGGGTTAGGTTTAGAGGTAGGGTTAGGGTGAGGGTGGCGCTGAGGCTGAGGGTGAGGGTGAGGGTGCAGGTGAGGGTTAGGGTTGGGGTTAGGGTTATGGTTAGGTTTAGGTTTAGGGTCAGGGTGCGGATTAGGGTTAGTGTTAGTGTTAGGTTTAGGGTTATGATTAGGGTTAGGGTTAATATTAGGGTTAGGTTTAGAGGATTAGGGTTATGGTTAGGGTTAGAGGGTTAGGGTTAGGTTTATGGTTAGGGTGAGGGAGAGGGTGAGGTTGAGAGTGATGGTGAGGGTTAGGGTTAGGGTTAGGGTTAAGGTGAGTGTAAGGATGAGGGTGAGGGTTAGAGTTAGGATTAGGTTTTGGGTTAGGGTTAGCGGGTTAGGGTTAGGGTTGGGTTTAAGGGTAGGGTTAGAGCGTTAGGGGTAGGGTTAGGGTTAGGGTTAGAGGCTTAGGGTTAGGGTTAGGGTTAGGGTTACAGTTAGGGTTAGGGTTAGGGTAAGGTTGAGGGTGAGGGTGATGGTTAGGGTTAGGGTTAGGGTTAGGGTTAGGGTGAGTGGGACGTTGAGGGTGAGGGTGAGGGTGAGGGTTAGGGTAAAGTTTAAGTTTAGAGGGTTAGGGTTAGGGTTGGTTTAGAGTTTGGGTTAAAGGGTTAGGGTTTGGTTTAGGGTTAGAGGGTTAGGGTTAGGGTTATGGTTAGGCTGAGGCTTTGGGTGAGGTTGAGAGTGATGGTGAGGGTTAGGGTTAGGGTTAGGGTTAGGGTAAGGTTGAGGGTGAGGGTGATGGTGAGGGTTAGGGTTAGGGTTAGGTTTAGGGTTAGGGTGAGGGTGACGTTGAGGGTGAGGGTGAGGGTGAGGGTTAGGGTAAAGTTTAAGTTTAGAGGGTTAGGGTTATGGTTGGGTTAGAGTTTGGGTTAAAGGGTTAGGGTTAGGGTTAGGGTTAGAAGGTTAGGGTTAGGGTTATGGTTAGGCTGAGGCTTTGGGTGAGGTTGAGAGTGATGGTGAGGGTTAGGGTTAGGGTTAGGGTGATGGTGAGGGTGTCGGTGAGGTTGAGTGTGAAGGTTAGGTTTAGGGTTAGGGTTAGGGTTAGTGTTGGGGTTAGAGGGTTATTGTTAGGGTTAGGGTTAGAAGGTTAGGATTAGGTTAGGGTTAGGGTTAAGGTGAGAGTTAGGTTTAGGGTAAGAGTTAGGGTGAGGGTTATGGTGAAGGTGAGGGTTAGGATGAGAGTTAGGTTTAGGGTTAGGGTTAGGGTTAGGTTTAGGGTGAGGATTAGGGTTAGGGTTAGGGTTAGAGGGTTAGGGTTAGTGTTAGGGTTGTAGTGTTATGGTTATGGTTTGAGTTTGGGTTAGGGTGAGGGTTGTGGTGATGTTGAGGGTGAGGGTGAGGGTGAGGGTTACTGTTTGGGTTAGGGTTAGGGTTAGAGGTTTAGGGTTAGGGTTACGGTTAGAGGGTTAGGGTTAGTGTTATAGTTAGAGAGTTAGGGTTAGGGTTAGGGTTAGGTTAGGTTTAGGGTGAGGGTTAGGGTGAGGGTGAGGGTGATGGTTATATTGAAGGTGAGGGTTAGGGTTAGAGTTAGTGTTAGGGTGAGGGTGATGGTGATGGTGAGTGTGAGGATTAAGTTTAGGGTTAGGTTTAGGATTAGGGCGAGGGTGAGGGTGAGGGTTAGGGTTAGGGTTACGGTAAGATTTGGGTTAGAGGATTAGGGTTATGTATAGCATTAGAGGGTTAGGGATAGGGTTAGGTTTAGGGTTAGGGTTAGGCTGAGGGTGAGGGATAGGGTGAGGATTAGGGTTAGGGTTAGAGGGTTAGGTTTAGGGTTAGGGTTATGGTTAGAGTTAGGGTGAGGGTAAGGATGAGGGTGAGAGTGAGGGTGACGGCGAGGGTTAGGGTTAGTGTTAGGATTAGGGTGAGTGTTAGGGTTATGGTTAGTGTTAGGTTTAGGGTTAGTGTTAGTTTTAGGGTTAGGTTAGGATTTGTGGTAGAGGAATAGGTTTATGGTTAGTGTTAGAAGTGTAGGAACAGGGTTAGGGTTAGTGTTAGTGTTAGAGGGTTAGGGTTAGTCTTAGGGTTTCGGTTAGAGGGTTAGGTTTAAGGTTATGTTTAGGCTGAGGCTTTGGGTGAGTTTGAGAATTATCCTGAGGATTAGGTTTAGGGTTAGGGTTAGGGCTAGGGTGAGGGTGAGGGTGAGGTTAATGGTGAGGGTTAGGGTTAGGGTTAGCGTTAGGGTTGGGGTTAGAGGTTTAGGGTTAGGTTTACGGTTAGGGTTAGAGGGTTAGGGTTAGTGTTAGGGTTAGGGTTAAGGTTAAGGTTAGGGTTAGGATGAGGGTGAGGGTGTTGGTGAGGGAGAGGGTTAGGGTTAGGATTAGGGTGAGGGTGAGATTGAGTGCTAGGGTTAAGGTTAGTGTTAGGGTTAGGGTTAGGTTTAGGGTGAGGTTGAGGGTGAATGTGAGGGTTAGGGTTAGGGTTAGGGTTAAGGTAGGATTAGGGTTAGAGGATTAGGATTATTGATAAGGTTAGAGAATTAGGAATAGGTTTAGGGTTAGGTTTAAGGTTAGGGTGAGGGTGAGGGTGAGTGTTAGGGTTAGAGTTAGGGTGAGGGTGACGGTGAGGGTGATGTGAGGGTTAGGGTTAGGGTTAGTGTTAGGGTTAGAGTGTTAGGGTCACGGTGAGGGTTAGAGGGTTATGGTTAGAGGGTTAGGGTTAAAGTCAGGGTTAGGGTTAGGTTTAGGGTTAGGGTAAGGGTGACGGTGAGGGTGAGGGTGGGGGTGAGGGTGCGGGTGAGTGTTAGTTTTGGGTTTAGGTTTAGGTTTAGGGAGAGGGTTAGGTTTAGGGTTATAATTATGGTTATGGTTAAGGTTAGATTTAGGGTTAAATGTTTAGGCTTATGGTTAGGGTTAGAGTGTTAGGGTTAGGGTTGTGGTTAGGGTGAGTTTGAGGGTGAGGTTGAGAGTGAGGTTGAGGGTTAGGGTTAGGGTTATGGTTAGGGATAGGGTCAAATTTGGGATGAGGTTGTGGATGAGGTTGAGGGTGAGGGTTAGGATTAAGATTAGGGTTAGGGTTAGAGTTAGGGTTAGGTTTGGGATTAGAGTGCTAAGCTTAGGGTTAGGGTTAGGGTTAGAGGGTTAGGCTTAGGGTTAGGGTTAGAGGGTTAGGGTTAGGTTTAAGTTTAGGGATAGTGTTAGGGTAAGGGTGAGGGTGAGGGTGCAGGTGAGGGTTAGGGTTATGGTTAGGTTTTGGGTGAGGGTGAGGGTTAGGGTTAGTGTTAGGGTATGGGTGAGGGTGAGGGTAAGTGTGAGGGTGAGATTTAGGGTTAGGGTCAGGGTGAGGGTGAGGGTGAGGGTGAGGTTTAGGTTTAGGGTTAGGGTTACAGTGTTAGTGTTAGGGTTAACGTTTGGGTTAGGGTTAACATTTGGGTTAGGGTTAGAGGGTTAGGGTTAGGATTAGGGTTAGGGTTAGAGGGGTAGTTTTAGGGTTAGATTTAGGGTTAGCGTGAGGGTGAGGGTGAGAATGAGGGTAAGGGTGAGGGTTAGGGTTAGGGATAGGGTTAGGATTAGGGTGAGGGTGAGGCTGAAGGTAAGGGTGAGGGTGATTGTTAGGGTAAGGTTTAGGGTGAGTGTGAGGGTGAGTGTGAGAGTGAGGGTTAGGGTTAGTGTTAGGGTTAGTGTTATTGTTAAGGCTAGGGTTAGACGATTAGGGTTATGGTTAGGGTTAGAGGGTTAGGGGTAGGGTTACGGTTTGGGTGTGGGTGAGGGTGAGGGTGATGGTGATGGTTAGGTTTAGGTTTAGGGTTAGGGTTAGATTTAAGGTTAGGGTGAGGATGAGGGTGAGGGTGAGGTTTATAGTTAGGGTTAGGGTTAGGGTTAAGTTTAGGGTTAGGGTTAAAATGTTAAGGTTAGGGTTAGGGATAGAGTTAGGGTTTGAGGGTTAGGGATAGGGTTAGTGTTAGAGAGTCACTGTTGTGGTTAGTGTTGGGTTTAGAGTTAGAGTGATCTTGAGCAGGACGGTGAGGGTGCGGGTGAGGGTAAGGATTATGGTTAGGGTTAGGTTTAGAGTGAAGGTGAGGGTTAGGGTTAATGTTAGGGTTAGGTTTAGTGTCAGGGTTAGGGTTAGGGTTATGGTTAGAGGATTAGTGTTACTGTTAGGGTTAGATGGTTAGGAATAGGGTTATGGTTAGGATGAGGGTGAGGGTGAAGGTGAGGTTGAGGGTGATGGTGAGGGTTAGGGTTAGGGTTGGGGTTAGTGTTAGGGTTAGGTTTAGTGTTAGGGTTAGGTTTAGGGTTAAGTTTAGGGTTAGAATATTAGGGTTAGGGTTAGTTTTAGAGGGTTAGGGTTAGGGTCAGTGTGAGGGTATTGGTGAGGGTGATGGTAAGGGTGAGGGTGAGGTTTAGGGTTAGTGTTAGGTTTAGGGTGAGGGTGAGGGTGACTTTTAGTGTTAGGGTTAGGGTTAGAGTTTAGGGTTAGGGTTAGGGTGAGGGTGAGGGGCAGGTTGAGGGTTACTCTTATGTTTACGGTTAGGGTTAGGGTGAGGGTGAGGGTGAGGGTTAGAGTTATGGTTAGGGTTAAGGTTAGGGTGAGAGTTAGGTTTAGGGTGAGGGTGAGGTTGAGGGTTAGGGTTAGGGTTAGGGTTAGGGTTAGCTTCAGGGTGAGAGTGAGGCTTAGCATTAGGGTAAGGGTTTGGGTTAGGGTGAGGGTGAGGGTGAAGATGATGGTGATGTTAGGGGTAGACTTTTAGGGTTAGTATTAGAGTTAGGGTTATGGTTATGGTTAGGGTTAGGTTTTGAGTAAGGGTTAGGGTTGGGTTTAGGGTTAGGGTCATGGTGACGGTGAGGGTGTTGGTGAGTGTGAGGGATAGGGTTAGGGTGAGGTTGAGGGTGAGAGTGAGAGTGTGGGTTAGGGTGAGGGTGTGGGTTAGGGTGAGAGTGAGGGTGAGGTTTTGGTTGAGGGTTAGGGATATGCTTAGGATCAGGGTTAGCGTTAGGGTCATGGTGAGGGTGTGGGTGAGGGTAAGTGTGAGGTTTAGGGTTTGAGTGAGGGTGAGGGTGAGGTTGAGAGTGATGGTGAAGGTTAGGGTTAGAGTTAGGGTTAGGGTAAGGGTTAGGGTTAGGGTGAGGGTGAGGTTGAGGTTGAGGGTGAGGGTTATGGTGAGTGTGATGGTTATGGTTATTGTTAATCTTAGAGTGAGGGTGAGTGTGAGGTTGAGGGTGAGGTTTCGGGTTAGTGTTATGATTAGGCTTAGAGGATTAGGGTTAAGGTTATGGTTAGGGTTAGGGCTAGAGGGTTAGGGTTAGGGTTAGGGTTAGAGCGTTAGGTTTGGGGTTAGGGTTCGGCTTAGGGTTTGGGTGAGGTTGATGGTGCGGGTGAGTGTTAGGGTTAGGTATAGGCTTAGGGTGAGTGTGAGGGTGAGGTTGAGGGTGAGGGTTAGTATTAGGGTTATGGTTACAGTGAGGGTTAGGGATGGGTTTAGAGGTTTAGGGTTGGGGTTAGGGTTAGAGAGTTAGTGTTAGGCTTAGAGTTAGAGGGTGAGGGTTAGGTTAGAGTTAGGGTCAGGGTGATGGTTAAGTTTAGGTTTAGGGTCATGGTTAGGGTTCGGTGGAGGGTGAGGGTGAGGGTTAGGGTTTGGATTAGGATTAGGTAGGGTGAGGATGAGTGTGAGGGTTAGGTTTAGGGTTATGAATAGGGTTAGGGTTATGGTTAGTGTTAGTGTGAGGGTAAGGGTGAGGTTTAGGATGAGGGTCAGGGTTAGGGTTAGGGTTATGTTTAGGGTGAGGATGAGGGTGAGAGTGAGGGTGAGGGTGACGGTGAGCTTTAGGGTTAGATTTAGGGTTAGAATTAGAGGGTTAGGGTTAGGATTAGGTTTAGAGTGTTAGGGTTAGTGTTAGGGTTAGGGTGAGGGTGAGTGTGAGGGTGAGGGTGAGGATTAAGGTTAGGGTTAGGGTTAGCGTGAGGTTTAGGGTGAGGGTTAGGGTTAGGGTTATGGTTATGGTGAGAGTGAGAGTGAGGGTGAGTGTAACGGTGAGGGTTAGGCTTAGATTCAGGGTTAGAGTTAGAGGGTTAGGGTTAGGGTTAAAATATTATGGTTAGGTTTAGGGTTAGGGTGAGGGTTAGTGTTAGTGTTAGGGTTAGGGTTAGGATTAGGGTGAGAGGATTAGTGTTATGGTTAGGGTTAGAGGGTTACGGTTAGGGTTATGGTTAGGCTGTGGGTGAGTTTGAGGTTGAGGGTGATTTTGAAGGTTGGTTAGTGTTAGGGTTATGGTTAGGGTTAGGGTGAGTGTGGTGATGAGGTTGACGGTGAAGGTTAGGATTAGGGTTAGGGTTAGGGTTAGGCTAAGGGTGAGGATTAGGGTAAGGGTGAAGGTGAGGGTAAGGGTTAGCATGAGGGTTAGGTTTAAGTTTAGGATTAGGGTTAGGGTTAGGGTTAGGTTGAGGGTGAGCTGGAGGGTGAGGGTTAGGGTTAGGTTTAGTTTGATTGTGAGGGTGAGGTGGAGGTTGAGGGTGAGGTTTAGAGTTTGGTTTAGGGTTAGGGTTATGATTAGGATGAGGGTGCGGGTGAGGGTGAGAGTGAGGGTGAGGGTGAGGATTAGGTTTAGGGTTAGGGTAGAGGGTTAGGGTTAGGGTTAGGGTTAGAGGGTTAAGGTTAAGGTTAGGGTTAAAGTTAGAGGGTTAGGGTTAGGGTTATGGTTAGGCTGAGGCTTTTGGTGAGGTTGACAGTGATGATGAGGATTAGGGATAGCTGAGGGTTAGGTGAGGGTGAGGTTGATGCTGAGGGTTAGGTTTAGGGTTAGGGTTATGTTGCGGACCGACTGTGGGATCAATGACCTTGGACCTGACCTTGGACCTACACAATGGTATACACAAGGAAGTAACTCTTATCAGGATGACTTTAAGCAATGTCAATCTGTTCTTATCATGATGACTTTAAGCTATGTCAATCAGTTCTTATCATGATGACTTTAAGCAATGTTAATCCTTTCTCAATTATCCTATATGTGATTTGTTTACTATTTTGTATGAATGTAGCCTCTGGCAGTTCCCTAGTTTTAAGAAGAGTATTTAAGGTCGGAACTTAAAATAAAGGTCACAGTCTTAGGCAGCAGTCTGGAGCTCACAGACTTCTTGGACCGCTGACTTGGGCTGTAGTCCTCCCGAACTCCATCTGTTTGTCTCTCTTCTATTTTTTCCTAGTCCTTGCCCCTATTTCAGGAATCGCAATCCACGAACCCTGGTTTGCTGCCAGCTGGCTCCGGCAGGGTTAGTGTTGGGGTTAGAGGATTAGGGTTAGGGTTAGGGTTAGAGGGTTAGGGTTTGTATTAGGGTTAAGTTTAAAGGGTTAGGGTTAGGTTTAGGATTAAGGAGAGGGTAGGGTTAGGGTAAGGGTGAGGGTGAGGGTGATGGTGAGGGTGAGGGTTAGGGTTAGGGTAAGGTTGGGTGTGAGTGTAAGGGTTAGGGTTAGGGTTATGGTTAGGGTTAGGGTGAGTGTTAGGGTGAGGGTTAGGGTTAGGGTTAGGGTTAGAGGGTTAGGTTTAGGGTTAGGGTTAGGGTTAGGGTTAGGGTGAGGGTGAGGATGAGGGTGAGAGTGAGGGTGAGGGTGAGTTTTAGGGTTAGGCTTAGGCTTAGGCTTATGGTGAGGGTGAGGGTTAGGGTTAGGGTTAGTGTTAGGTTTAGTGTTAGGGTTAGGTTGAGGGTGAGTGTAAGGTTGAGGGTGAGGGTTACAGTTAGGCTTAGGTTGAGGGTGAGGGTTTGGGTTAGGGTTAGGGTTAGGGTTAGGTTTAGGGTGAGGGTGAGGGTGAGGGTTAGGGTTAGGGTGAGGGTGAGGGTGAGGATGAGGGTGAGGGTGAGGTTTAGGGTTAGGTTTAGGATGAGGGTGAGGGTGAAGGTGAGGGTGAGGGTTAGGCTTAGGGTTAGAGGGTTAGGGTGAGATTTAGGGTTCGGGTGAGGGTAAGGTTGAGGGTAATTTTGAGGTTGTGGGTGAGGTTGAGTTTGAGGGTGAGGGTGAGGGTTAAACTGTTAGTGTTAGTGTAAGGGTTAGGGTTAGGTTTAGGGTAAAGATTAAGGTGAGGGTTAGTGTGTGGGTGAGGGTGAGGGTGTGGATTAGGGTTAGGGTTAGGGTGAGGGTGAGGAGTAGGTTTAACATTAGGGTGAGGTTTAGGGTGAGGGTTAGGTTTAGGTTTAGGTTGAGGGTGAGTGTGAGCGTGAGGGTGAGGTTGAGGGTTAGGGTTAGGGTGAGGGTGAGAGTGAGGGTGAGAGTGAGGGTTAGGGTTAGGGTTAGATGGTTAGGGTTCGAGTTAGGTTTAGGATTAGGGTTAGAGGGTCACGGTTTGGATTAGTGTTAGGGTTAGAGGGTTAGGGTGAGGGTGATGGTGAGAGTGAGGCTGAGAGTGAGGGTTAGGGTTAGAGTCAGGGTTAGCTTTAGGGTGATTGTGAGGGTTAGGGTTAGTGTTAGGTTGAGGGTTAGGTTTAGGGTTAAGATAGTGTTAGGGTTAGAGGATTACGGTTATGTTTAGGGTTAGAGGGTTAGGGTTAGGGTTAGGGTGAAGGTGCGGGTCAGGATGAGGGTAGGAGTGAGGTTTAGGCTTATGGTTTTGGTTAGAGCTAGAGTTAGGATTAGGGTGAGGGTGAGGATGAGGTTGAGGGTTAGGTTAAGGGTTAGGATTAGGGTTAGGGTTAGGGTTAGGGTGAGGGTTAGGTTTAGGGTAAGGTTGATGGCCAGGTTGAGGGTGATGGTTAGGGTTAGGGACAGGGTTAGGGTTACGTTGAGGGTGAGGGTGAGGTTTAGGGTTAGGGTTGGGGTTAATGTTATTGTTAGAGGATTAGGGTTCATTGTTGGTTTTAGAGGGTTAGGGTCAGCGTTATGTTAAGGGTGAGGGTGAGGGTGATAGTGAGGGTTAGGGTTAGGGTTAGGTTGAGGGTGAAGGTGAGTTGAGGGTGAGGGTTATGTTTAGGGTTAGGGTTAGTTTTAGGGTTAGGGTGAGGGTGAGGTTGAGGTTGCGGTTGAGGGTGGGGGTGAGGGTGAGTGTGAGGTTTAGGGTTAGGGTTAGGGTTAAGGTTAGGGTGAGGGTGAAAGTGAGGGTGAGGGTTAGGGTTAGGGTTACGGTTAGGGTTAGGCGTAAGGGTTAGGCTGAGGGTTAGGTTTAGGGTTAGGGTTAGAGGGTTATGGTTAGGGTAGGGTTAGGCTTAGGGTTATAGTGTTAGGGTTAGGGTTAGAGTTAGGATTAGGGTGAGGGTTAAGGTGAGGGTGAGGGTGAGGGTGAAAGTGAGGGTGAGGGTTAGGGTTAGGGTTACGTTTACAGTTATAGTTAGGGTTAGGCTGAGGGTTAGGGTTAGTGTTAGGGTTAGAGGGTTAAGGTTAGTGTTAGGGTTAGGGTTATAGTGTTAGGGTTAGGGTTAGAGTTAGGGTTAGGGTGAGGGTTAAGGTGAGGGTGAGGGTGAGAGTGAGGATGAGTGTTAGTGTTAGGGTTAGGGTGAGGGTGAGGGTGAGCGTGAGTATGAGGGTTAGGGTTAGTGTGAGGGTTAGGTTTAGAGGGTTAGGGTTAGGTTTAGGGTTAGAGGTTTCTAGTTAGGGTTATGGTTAGAGAGTTAGGGTTAGGTTTAGGTTTAGGTTTAGGGTGAGGGTGACAGTGAGGGTAAGGGTGAGGGTGAGGGTGCATGTGAGGGTTAGGGTTAGGTTAAGGTTTAGGGTTAGGGTGAGGGTGAGGTTGAGGTTGCGTGTGAGGGTGAGCTTTAGGGTTAGGGTTAAGGTTAGGGTGAGCGTAGGGGTGAAAGTGAGAGTGAGGGTTAGGGTTAAGGTTACGGTTAGGGTTAGGGTTAGGGTTAGGCAGAGGGTTAGAGTTCGGGTTAGGGTTAGAGGGATGTGGTTAGGGTTAGGGTTAGGATTAGGGTGACGGTGAGGTTGAGGTTGAGGGTGAGGTTTAGGGTTAAGTTTAGGGTTAGGTTTAGGTTTGGGATTAGTGGGTTAGGGTTAGAGTGAGGTTGAGGGTGAGGGTGAGGGTTAGGGTTAGGGTTAGGGTGAGGGTGAGGGTGAAGGTGAGGGTGAGTGTTAAGGTGACGGATAAAGGGTTAAGGTTAGAGTTATGTTTAGTGTAAGGTGAGGGTGAGGGTTAAGGTGAGGTTGAGGTTGAGGGTGTGGGTAAGGGTGAGGGTTAGGGTTAGTGTTACGGTGAGGGTTAGGATTAGGGTTAGAGGGTTAGGGTTAGGGTTAAGGGTTACATTGTTAGGGTTAGGGTTAGAGTTAGCGTTAGGGTGAGGGTTATGGTGAGGGTGATGGTGAGTATTAGGGTTAGGGTT